>AWOL01S0071016.1:72765-90306 GCA_000715115.1 Nicotiana otophora | reverse complement strand
GATTTGATGATTCCAGTAGGTTTATTTGGTGATTTTGGACTTAGGGGTATGTCCGGGTTTGGAGTTGGAGGTTCCTAGGGTGTTTTGGCGCTATTTATCGAAAGTTGAAAATTTGAAGGTTTGGAGAGTTCCTATGTTTGACTGGGTGTTGACTTTGGTGATTTTAGATACAAATTTTAGTTCCAGAAGTTAGAATAGGTTCTTTTTATCATTTAGGACTTGTATGCNTGATTTGATGATTCCAGTAGGTTTATTTGGTGATTTTGGACTTAGGGGTATGTCCGGGTTTGGATTTGGAGGTTCCTAGGGTGTTTTGGCGCTATTTGTCGAAAGTTGAAAATTTGAAGGTTTGGAGAGTTCCTATGTTTGACTGGGTGTTGACTTTGGTGATTTTAGATACAAATTTTAGTTCCAGAAGTTAGAATAGGTTCTTTTTATCATTTAGGACTTGTATGAAAAGTTTGGATTCATTCCGGATTGGTTAGGCTTGAATCATATGCTTGGTTTGAAGTTTGAATGTTCATGAGCTTATGAGAAATTTGATTTGCATTTTGGCATTTAATTCATTGTTGTGATGTTATAGTATGTGTTTGGAGGCTTTGGTTAGGTCTGGGTAATTTTTATGGACTTGTCGGTGTGATTGGACAGGGTTTCGGGTGGCTCGAGTGAGTTTCGGACCACCTGGAGCAATATTAGAAGTTTCAAATTTTGCTAGTGTACGATTCTTCTTCGCGATCGCAAAGGTGGTCTCACTATCACAGAGGGCATTTTTGAGCTCGATAGAGTTTTTTCTTCCTGTTCAAAACAGTGGAGTTGCATTCGCGATGGGTAAGGGAGGATGGCCTCCACGTTCACGATAGGCAGTTGCGTTCGCATATGAGGATGGCAGGCTAAGGGAAGGGTGGAGCTAAGCCTTCGCGTTCAAGAGAGTCTTATAGCATTCGTGTAGTTTTGGGGGAACTTGTGCATTGCGTTCGCGGGAGCAGGACTGCGTTTGCATAGTGTTAATCTGGGAAACATAATTTTTGTGTGTCACGAATGCGAGGTAGTGACTGCGTTCGGGTAAGCTATCAGTAGAGCAGATTTTAAGAGTTCTAACTTCGGTCCTTAGACCCAATATTTCATATTCTTAGCCCTAGACTTCGAGAGGTGGAAATTTTGGATAACAAATTCACTACTACATTGAAGGTAAGCTATTTTCACTCAGATTTGGCTTTATATCTCGATTGCCCATGAATTTCTATACCTAAAACTTGCAATTTTAAAGGAAAATTTGGGGTTTTGTCTACAACTTAAGAAAGTGAAATTGGGGGATTTGGAAATCGATTTGGACTCGATTTTGGAATCAAATCATATATTTGGACTTGTGGGGTTATGGGTAGTCGGGATCTATCCCTTGACTCAGGTTTGACCGTGTGGGCCCGAGTTGACTTTTATTGGCTTTTGGGGATTTGTTTAAAGATCAAATATTTATTGTTTGGAGTTGTTTCCTATGATTTCGTTTGACGTTATTGAGTTGTTTTTGGCTAGATTCGAGCCGGTCGAAGGTGGTTTCTAATGGAAAGATATTTTTGGAGTATTTATTTGGCACGTTTGAGGTAAATGTCTTGCCTAATGGTGTGTGAGGGAATAACTCTTAGCTTGGATCTTCTCTAATTGTAATGCATTTGATGCGATGTATACGCGAGGTGACGAGTGTATATGCGAGTGCTATGTATGAAAAATTATCGGATTAGACCTTAGGCTTCTACTATGTCTTGATTTGATTGTGTTCTCTTTATGATACATGTATAACTTATTGAATGAATACGCGAGCTTATCCTTTCCTGTTAGACATCATGTTTTAGGATTGTAATTTCTTAATTGGCCAAGATACGCATTTGTGGAATCATTGCTAAATTGATTTAGCCGTAGTTGTTCTTATTTGTTGAGCACTTATCCACATTTCATTATTATCATGTCCTTGTGCACTTTATTGATGAATTATGAGGAAATGCCTCTTGATGATAATTTATTATCTTATATTATTGTGAGTATGGCATATGTGGACTTGTTGGGTGAATTTATTGAGTGTTGACACAAGGATTCTACTGTGTGATTGTGTGATTGATATTGTTATTGTGCCGGGGTACGGAGCTATAAGGGTGGATATTGTTATTATGGAGAGATAAGGGTGACTATTATTTTTATGGAGTTATAAGGGAGGATATTGTTATTCTGAAGCGATAAGGGTGGATATTACTATTACTGAGCGATAATGGTAGATATTATTACTGTGACAAAGCATGGACTATGAGGTGGCATATGGTTGTGTTTCTATTTAATGTTTTGTTTGTCAAAAATGGATTTTCTTATGCTAAGTTGTTATCACATGCTTTAAAGAGATTGTTGGCATTGTACTCTGTTATATATATTCTTTTTTCTAGCTTTTGATATATTGCATAGGTTCTTTGACTAGTGAGTATCGCATGACTTGAACCCCGTCACTACACCGAGACTAGTCATGATACTTACAGTGTACTAATTGTGGTGTACTCATACTACACTTTTGTATATTTTTGTGCAGATCCGGGTGCTGGAGATAGCGGACATCATGAGTGAACTTGTGATGGATCGAGAGGATTCAAGGTAGTGCTGCATGGATGCCGCTTTGGAGTCCCCTTCTCTTATTTTTATACTATTGTATTAACTTTCAAAAAGTATTGTACTTATTGAGACTCACAATGAATTATGTTTAGAACTCATGACTCGGTAATAGATGGTTTTCGGAAGTTGATTTATGTACTTATGTTTTGTCTCCATTGAGATTTAATTTCGTAATTTATGTTAAACATTAAAAGTTATTATATCTTATTTCAGTGTTTAGTATCATTGTATGCTTCACTTACCTAGTCTTAGAGGTTAGGTACCATCACAACCAATGGTAGAATTTTGGTGTCGTGACAAGTATGTGTGAGAGTCCTAGGTTCAAAGGTGCTACGCGTCATGAGCAAGTCTAGTAGAGTCCTGCGGATCGGTACAAAAATGCATGTACTTATCTTTGAGAGGCTACCGACCTGTTAGGAAACTTCACTTTCTTTCATTCTTTGTCATGCAGATTTGTTTATCCTAAAGTTTGAATCTTTACTCTTCTATTCTCTCACATATGGTGAGGACACGTTCTTCGGTATTAGCTGCGCAGGCACTAGTGCTCTCTGTCAGAGTTGCGAGAGGTCGGGACCGAGGTGAGGCACGCACCGCAGCTAGAGCCCATGAGAGCAGCAGTGGCGAAGCCACCGGTAGATCCAGTTGAGGAGTAAGAGCCTAATCATGTTGAGCAAGTAGGACCCTCACGGGCACCTGAGGGTCCTATTGATAGACCCAGGATTCAGGAGACCCTAGCTCACTTCAGGAGTATGTTTGGAAGCATTGCCTAGCCAGGGTTGATTTCGGTGGCATTGGCTACTTCACAGGCTGTGGGAGGCGCCCAGGCTCATGCCTCCCACACACCAGAGCGAATGGCTCATTATTACCAGACACGGGGTGTTCTACCGGTGCAACCAATAGTTGTAGTTCCGCCCGAGGTAGGGCCAATCATGTCTGCTAAGGGTTAGAAGAGTTTGGAGAGGTTTTAGAGACGTCGTCCTCCCTAGTTCACCGGAGGGGCTTCTAAGGATGCACATGGTTTCTTGGAATAGTGTCACTATATTTTGTGTACCTTTGATTTGGTGGAGTCGAGCGAGGTTGACTTTACTACTTTTCAGTAGACGGGGATGACATACAGGTGGTGACAGACTTATGAGGTGAGTAGGACAAGTGGCACAACACCACATACATGGTCCTAGTTCTCCGATCTTTGCTTGGGGAGTTTATTCCACTGACCCACAAGGCGAGCTATGTAGTGAGTTTGAGTATTTGCGTTAGGGGGTATGACTGTGTTGCAGTATGCTATGAGGTTTACAGAGTTATGCTACCATGCATCTCCCTTGGTTTTCACTGAGAGAGAGATAGTCCGTAGATTTGTTAAGGGACTCACCTACAACCTCAGATTTGGGTTGGCACGGGATATGGAGGCTGAGACCGCATTTCATCAGGTTGTGGAAATTGCTAGGAGGTTAGGGCGTATCCGTGGGTAGGATATAGAGGATAGGGAGTCTAAGAGGCCTCATGGTCTTGGAGGATTTAGTGGCCTACTCTGCGGCCAAGGCCGATCATGTTAGAGGCTTTTTCAGTCGCCTAGTTTAGTCTATATTTCAGGTTTCACGTAGTGCTCCGGCTAGCGGTGGATTTTAGAGAAGGCATACCGAGCAGTTATCCTTTAGTTCACCTCCCGCAAGGGGTTCTTACGGTGGTTATTTCATTCATCTTGGGCAGACTTAGTTCCAACAGCCATTATAGTGGAGATGTTGTTTTATGTGTGGTGATACTAGGCACATGGTGGGAGATTATCCTAGGCCTCAAATGAGTATACCTCAACAGGGTACTCAGGCTATGATTTCCACTCCAAATTCTACTCCACCTACACAACAAGCTAGATGTGGAGGACAGGTGGGTAGAGGTCATCCTAGAGAGGGAGACCATGCCCGTTGTTATGCCCATGGTAGGAGTAAGCCAGTCACATCAGATGCAGTCATTACTGATATTGTTTCGATCTGTCATAGAGATTCTTTAATTTTATTTGATCCAGGTTCTACTTATTTGTATGTGTCATCCTACTTTGCTTCAAATTTGGATATATCTCATGATTCTCTAGCTACTCCTGTTTACGTGTCTACATTCGTTGGGGATTCTAATATGGTGGATCATGTCTACTGTTCTTGTGTGGTTTCTATTAGGGCCTTTGAGACTAGAGTTGATATTTTGTTGCTTAGTATAGTGGGTTTCAATTTGATTTTGGGTATGAAATGGTTATCTCCATACCATGCTACTCTTAATTGTCAAGCTAAGACCGTAACAGTTGCTATGTGGGGGTTGACAAGGTTGGAATGGAAAGGATCCTTGCATCATATTCCTAGTAGGATGGTCTCTTTTCTAAAGGCTCAACGTATGGTTGAGAAGCAGTGTTGCTGATTCAGTCCCCATACTAGTGAGAGAGTTTCCAGATGTGTTCCCTTCAGACCTACCGGGCATGCCACCCGATAGGGATATTGATTTTGGCATTGATTTGGCACCATGTAATTAGCCCATATATATTCCACCATATCACACTCCAATAGAGTTGAATGAATTAAAGGAACAGTTGCAGGAATTACAAAAAAAAGCTTTCATTAGGCCGAGTGTTTCACCTTGGGGTGCACCAGTACTATTTGTGAAGAAGAAAGATGGCTCCATGAGAATATGCATTGACTACAGGAAATTGAATAAGGTTACTATCAAGAATAAGTATCCATTACCGCACATTGATGATTTATTTGATCAGCTTCAGGGTGCTAGGGTGTTCTCCAAGATTGACCTATGATCGGGGTACCGTCAGTTGAAGATCAGGGCTTCAGACATTCCTAAGATGACTTTTAGGACTCGATATGGGCATTATGAGTTTTTGGTAATGTCTTCTTGCTTGAGTAATGCCCCAGCAACATTCATGCATTTGACAAATAGTGTATTCCAACCTTATCTGGACTCTTTTGTCATTGTGGTCATTGATGATATCCTAGTGTATTCCCGTAGTAGGGAGGAACACGAGCAACATTTGAGGACAATGCTCCAAGTTCTAAGGGAGAAGAAGTTATATGCCAAGTTCTCCAAGTGTGAGTTCTGGTTGGATTCAATGGAATTCTTGGGCCACGTAGTGTCCAGTGAGGGGATTAAGGTGGACCAAAGAAGATTGAGGTAGTTCAAAGTTGGCCCAGACCTTCTACAACCACGGAGAACAGGTTGTTTTTTGGGTTGGCTAGGTATTATCGCCGATTTATGGAAGGGTTTTTATCCATTACATCCCTATCGACTAAGTTGACTTAGAAGGGTGCTCAGTTCAGGTGGTCGGATGAGTGTGAGGAGAGCTTTTAGAAGCTCAAGACTGCCTTGACTACAATTCCAGTTTTAGTTTTACCATCGGGATCAGGATCATATATAGTTTATTATATTGCTTCGAGTATCGGCCTCAATGTGTGTTGATGTAGGATGGCAGGGTGATTGCCTATGCTTCGTATCAGTGGAATCCCTATGAGAAGAACTATTCGTTGCATGATTTCGAGTTTGCAGATATTATGCACGCGTTCAAGATTTGGAAGCATTACTCATATGACGTGTCTTGTGAGGTGTATACGGATCATCAGAGTCTCCAACATCTATTTAAACAAAAAGATTTGAATTTGAGGCAGCGGAGGTGGTTGGAACTGTTGAAGGATTATGACATCACTATTCTCTATCAGCCGGGGAAAGACAATGTGGTTACAGACACCTTAAGTAGGAATACAGTGAGTATGGGGAGCCTAGATTTCATTCCAGTTGCAGAGAGGTCTTTAGTTATGGATGCTCAAGCATTTTCCAACAAATTGGTGAGATTGGATATTTCAGAGCTGAGTAGAGTCCTTGCTTGTGTTGTATCTCACTCGTCCTTGTTTGAGCGCATTAAGGATAGCTAGTATATTGATCCTCATTTGCTTATCCTTAAGGACACAATGCAACGCGATGATGCTAATAAGGTGACTATTGGAGATGATGGTGTGTTGCGACTTCAGGGTCTAGTTTGTGTTTCTAATGTCGATGGCTTAAGGGAGTTGATTCTTGAAGAGGCTCACAGTTCACGATATTCCGTTCACTAGATGTTACGAATATGTATCGTGACTTGAAGCAGCATTACTGGTCAGGGAGGATGATGAGATATATTGTTGGGCATGTTTCTAGGTATTTGAATTGCCAACAGGTCAAGTATGAGAATTAGAAACCGGGTGGTATACTTCAGAAGATTGATACACTGGAGTGGAAGTGGGAGGGCATTACTATGGACTTTATGGTAGGGTTGCTACAGACCTTGAGGATGTTTGATACCATTTGGGTCATTGTAGATCGGTTGACAAAGTCGGCGCATTTCATTTCGGCCATAAATTCCTACACTTCAGAGCAATTGGCTAGTATCTATACCAGGGAAATTGTTCGCCTGCATGGTGTACCTATTTCTATCATCTCAGACCACAACACTCATTTTACTTTGCACGTTCAAAGGGCAGTTCAGCGTGATTTGGGCATGCAGGTTGAGTTGAGTACTGTATTTCACCCTTAGATGGATGAGCAGTCTGAGCAAACCATTCAAATCTTGGAGGATATGTTGAGGGCATACACCATTGGAGGCTAGTGGGACCAGTTTCTACCTCTAGCAGAGTTTTCCTACAACAACAACTACCAACCGAGTATTCAGATGGCTCCATATGAGGTCTTATATAGGAGGCGGTGTCGTTCTTTGGTTGGTTGGTTCTAGCTCGATGAGACTAGGTTATTGGGCACAAACTTTGTCCATGATTATTTGGAGAAGGTGAAGTTGATTTAGGAGAGGTTTTGCACAACACAGTCCAAGTAGAAGAGTTATGTTGATAGGAGAGTCTGTGATGTGGCATTCATGGAGGGTGAGAAGGTTCTTCTTCAAGTTTCGTCTATGAAGGGAGTGATGAGGTTCGGGAAGAAGGGCAAGATGAGCCCAAGGTTTATTGGTCCCATTAATGTGTTGGAGAGAGTTGATGAGGTTGCTTACAGATTTGCCTTTCCTCCTTATTTTTTAGAAGTTCATTTGGTATTCCATGCTTAAGAAGTATCATAAAGATAATTCACATGTCTTGGATTTCAGAACAGTGTAGTTGGATGAGAATCTTGCATATGAGGAGAAGCCAATGTCCTTTTAGATAGGCAGGTTCTGAAGCTGAGGTCGAAAGATATTGCATCAGTGAAGGTCCAGTGGAGAGGTCAGCTAGTCGAGGAGGTCACTTAGGTGACCGAGTATGATATGCGCAACAGATATCCTCATCTTTTTTGCACTCCAGATATGGTTCTATACTCGTTCGAGGACGAACTTTTGTTAAAGAGGGGGAGAATTTATCAACCCAGCCCCAATTGTTTTGTGTATTTGAGCTCTGTTTCCCCATTTGATGCTTCATATAAATTTGATTATTGTTTTGTGACTTGTAGGGATGGTTGGTTTGGTTCTAGGAAGGTTTTAGATTGACTTGGAACATCTAGTTCCTTTGTTGGAAACTTACGTTATAAGCATCGACCAAGATTTGGTGATTTTGGACTTAGGTTTATGTTCGAATTTGGATTTGGAGGTTCCTAGGGTATTTTGGTATTATTTGCCGAAAGTTGGAAATTGGAAGGTTTGGAGAGTTCTTAAGTTTGAACGGGGTTGACTTTGGTGATATCAGATTGACATTTTAGTTTTGGAAGTTGGAATATGTTCGTTTTGTCATTTGAGACTTGTGTGCAAATTTTGGGTTCGTTCCGGATTGGTTAGGCTTGAATGAGACGCTTGGTTTGAAGTTTGGTTGTTTATGAACTTAAGAGAAGTTCTATTTGCGTTTTGTCATTTGATTCATTATTGGGATATTATCATATGTGTTTGGAGGGTTTGGATAAGTCAGGATAGTGGTTATGGACTTGTTGGTGAGATTTGACGGGGTTCGAGGTGGTACAGGTGAGTTTCAGACCACCCAGAGCAATTTTGGAAGCTGCAAATTATGGAAGTTGTGATTACGTGACTTTACAGGGTGGTTGGTTGGGTTTTGAGGAATTTTGGATTGAATTGGGACACTTAATCCCTTGGTTGGAGGCTTAAGTTATAAGAGTTGAGCAGAGTTTGACTTTTGTGTAGACGACTCCGGAATGGTGTTTTGATGGTTTCACTAGTTTTGTATGGTGATTTTGGACTTAGGCATATGTTCGGATTTGGATTTGGAGGTTCTTAGGTCATTTTGACTTGAATTGGCGAAAGTTGGAAGGTTAAAGGTTTGAAAGGTTGATAGGTTTGACCGATAGTTAACTTTGTTGATATTGAGTTTAGATTTTGGTTCCAAGAGTTGAGATAGGTCCATTGTGTCAATTGGGACTTACATGAAACATTTGAGGTCATTATGAATTGTTTAGGCAGGTTCGACGTAAGTTTTAAATTTGGAAATTTTGATTAGTCCCTTAGGCTTGAATTGAGGTGCGATTAGTGGTTTTGATATTGTTTTGTGTGATTTGCGGCCTCGAGTAAGTCCGTGTTATATTTTGGGATTGGTTGGTGTGTTAGGACAAGGTCCCGAGGGCCTCGGGTGTGTTTCAGATTGATTTCAGATCAGTTTTGGACTATGTTGCATTGCTGAAGATTTTTGGGCTTCTAGTGTTTTCCTATATGTGGGGGTTTGGTCGCGACCTTTGTTGCGCAGGTACTAGGCTATCAT
The DNA here is from genome assembly GCA_000715115.1 of Nicotiana otophora. Classification (NCBI taxonomy): domain Eukaryota; kingdom Viridiplantae; phylum Streptophyta; class Magnoliopsida; order Solanales; family Solanaceae; genus Nicotiana; species Nicotiana otophora. Next base: position 80,959 of record AWOL01S0071016.1, on the reverse strand, counting down.
AACAAGGGGGAAGTCCGCAGATGCGAATGGTTTCCGCATAAGCGAATGCTCTTCTGCGAAGGGTGGCCTTAGAAGCGGAAGCGCATGTGCGCTTGGGGAGCCGCAAAAGAAGGAGGTTGGGAGCTTAGTGGGGATCAGAGATGCAGTCCTTTTACTGCAGAAGCGGCACCACAGAAGCGGTTAAGTGTCCGCAAATACGAATTAACTGGGCTGAATATTAATTCAAAATTTCTTTTTTCTTTTTAGTCAAATTCACTAGGCACTGTGCCTAGGGTTAAATTTTATAGATATAAAGCAAAACAATAAAATGGAAGGGGGCATGAACCTTACCTCCAATCCTATGGTGAAAAGGCAATTGATTGTCCAAACATGAAAGTCAATTGAATCCTGTAAACTATGTGAATTTAGACCTATAAGATGGTACCATGTGCCTATCCCTTTTAGATAGGCAATTGGAGCCCAAAAGTAGAGTGAGATGAAACCTAGGTCAACTATGCAAAAAGAATGGAAAGACTCCTTCCATTTACAAGAGATACTACACCTAACAACTGAGCAAACTTTCACCAAAAAACATGACAAAAAATTAATATACAAACATACATGGGGAAAATATCTATAGCACAAGAGACCTATATTCATCATAGCTTTAACAAGAAACGCCAAGGTAAATATAGTCATATAGGCATTCAAAAAGGAGGTGGAGATAAATTGTATGTGTGTGATGATATTGATAGAAGAGATAGAGCAATGGAGGTGTGTCTATGACTCTGTGTGTTGTGCCCTCTGAAGTATCTCGTAATGAGGCTCAACAGTGTGTCCATGTAGAGCTGGATCCAATGCACTGAAGAAGACAAGTTGAGATGCTAGTGGTTGAGACCAGGTGTAGTGATTTATGCTTCTTGAATGTGCAGAAGAGATCACCTGGAAGCTGCTGATAGTTGTATTATAGAGGACAACTAGGTTTGAACCCCTAGATTTGTCCTTAAGGATCATGTCGGTCATGTATGACTGTAGTGTGTGATCCAGAGTGGCATGATAATATTGGCATTCCCAAGAAAATGGATGCACTTTCAACAGAATGAGCATTTGAAATGCTGATACCACACATTGAAAGTTCATCAATGATTAAGGTCTGGCCGTAATACCTGCAAAATTCAACAAACAAGTTAGAAACAAGAGCACCCTATTGACCTTCTCCCAAGGAAGAAAGACATGGTGTTCATCTTCCAAGTCTGTGATTCTTCAGACTGTGTAAATTTGCTGCAAGCTGTGTACAGTGGTGTCCTCTTTCTTGTGGATGTGAGTGTGAAGTTCTGCTCTCAAGTTCTTGTGGGTTCCGAGAGATGAGGTGAGAGGTGAGCTATAGCTTGGTGAAAAGGCCTGGAATTTATGTAGATGGAGATGGTTACTATTGTAAGGTAGGTGATAAGGTGGTAGTGGCTAGTAGCATGTTTGGAGGCATGTATGTGGTGTTCTACAACTATGAGATGTAGTATTCTGCATGTTTCACTGCCTGCTGCAAATTCTATATTGGACAATTGGATTATTAGATGTTGCCAAGTTGCTACTTCCATGATCTAGTATCTGATTATGGCAGAAGAGAGTGCATGGAGATGTAGTTGTACATAGGGGTATGGTCCTTTAGTTTTGTTCCAACTGCAGTCCATTAGAAGAAACTAACCAAGTGTAATAGTCAAATTATGTCATTCTTGTGTCCATTGATGTACCCTCAGCATATTGAGCATTGGGAATGATAATACCACACACTGAGGGTAGATCAAATAGTTGAGCATGTCATAGGAACTGTTACCTGCAAAAAAGAAAAAAAAGTTAGAGAAACTGTGGACCTTTCTGTCCTCTTTCCTGTGGGTGTGGGTATGAAACTTGACTCCCAGGTTCTTGTGGTTCTAAGAGGTGATGTAGGATGTGAGTTATAGGTTAGGAAAGATGATTGGATTTCCTGAAAGTGGGGATGGTTGTTAATGTGATTGCAAGAGTGTTGAGGTGAGTATGTGACTATGGAGGAGAATTTATGAGTGTGTGTTGTTATTTGGATGCTGTGATGGTAGTTGTGGGTGTAGTAGGTTCATATGCCTAGGGTTAAGTATTTTCTATATGTAAGAGGTCCAGAACACATGACTTTTTATAGCATTGAATATCCTCCAATAGACTGAGCACCCAATGTGCTAATACCACACCTTAAAGTCCTATCAATGCTTTGGGTGTGTCCATTGTACCTGCATAAAAGTGCAAAAACCTTAGTAAAAACCAGAATACCATGTCCTTCTGCAAAAGGACTTAGACATGGTATTCCCCCATCAGTGTTGGAATGATGTTGTTGCTGCTGTTTCTGAAAATTCTTGGAAAACGTTGTTGCATCTGCAATACACTTGTAATGGCCTTAGTATCTGTGCCCCATTTCCTGCTCATACTACTGTGATGTTGTTCCATGATATAAACTTGGACAATTAGGTATGCTCCCATAAGTTATGTTGTGTCAACCATAACCGTGAGTAGAGGTGGAGGCAAGGTGTGATGGTGGGATGATTTTGTTGGTCTTTTTGTGTCTGAAAGCAGGGGTGTCAAGTAAATCTTACTGGACTTGACCCCTTATATGAGAAGGCAGACTAGAAGTGCTAGGGAAGTGTGTTAATGCATTGAGGTCATGGTTGAGTTTAGATAATGAATCAGTAGGATAGTTGGCCTCTCTATATACATGGGAGTATTGGATTTTCTCACACTGAAGATATAGAGTTCTCAGCTTCTGCAGGTTCATCTTAATGGTCTGGGGGGATCAGAGCTGCTTGTTAGCCAATTGATCAATAAAGCAGAGTCTGCTTCAAGATGGACTCTGCTATAACCATTGGCAATGCACCACTGGATTCCCATATAGGCTACTTCTATTTCTGCTAAGTTGTTGGTACCCTCTCCCAAGAGGTAGGCTATTGCCTGAATGAATTTACCCACGTGATTTCTGATAATAGCACCACCGCCTATCCTTCCAGGGTTAGTCAAAGCACTCCCATCACTGTTAACTTTCACAAAACCAATTGCAGGTCTAGTCTAGCTAACTTATTGGGTGGTAGTGTGATGTTTGATATCCTCAATCATGGAATATAGGTTCACCCAACTATGAGGCCAATTAGTAGTAGGGTAATTGGTATGCAAAAGTAGATGGACATCAAAGTTTATGGAGAAAATTACTTTGGTTATAAATGAACTTTTTGAGCCATACTTTGCATTGCATCTGTTTTTTCACAAGTTCCAGCATATGATGATGGGGAGTGTGGCAAGAACAAGCTTTTGCACATCATTATTTTTATTCTGTAGCCATTAGTTCATCAGAATCAATCTGAGTGGTATGTTATAAGTTCTAATTCCAGCTGGGCCTCTATACATCGTCCACACAATTTTAGCAAAATTGCCTTGACTCAAGATGTGTTATATTATTTCAGCTGTAGGTCTGACATAACATACACAACTTGTAACAGTAGGATTTATAAAGGAAACTACCCTGGCATTAGTGGGTAGTTTGTTTTTGAGAGCTCTCCAAAGACAGAAAGACCATTTAAAGGGGATCTTTTTGTGCTAGGTCATTTTGCTGGTGAAATTGGGCTGCTTCTTTGTCCTTATCACTTCCCAGGCAGAGGCACATGCGAATTTTATTGACACTGTGGGTGTTCATATAGGTTGATCTTGGGATTGTGGCATGTAATATATGGTGATTTTCATGATATCATGAATCTTCTGAGTCGGGGCAATGCTGTTCAATTCCTATATGTTCCAATGACCATTTTCCAAGAAATGAGCAACTGTAATGTTGCCTGGTCTGCCACCTTCAGTTTTATAACTAGCAAGTACACCTGTGCCCAACCAATTGTCCCACCAGAAGCCGCAATTACCAGAGTGCAATCTCCAATGAATACGTTTCTCAGCCTCCGTTTTGTTGAACATCATTTTCTTCCAAGCTTGTGACTTTCCAGTATCCCATTTCTTAGATATTGGATTTGATCTTTGACAATATTTAGCTTTATGAAAGTTGTTACATAGTGAATTCTTAGTTCTAAATAACCACCACTGTTTGTACTCCATGGATTGACAAACGTCTTCCATTATTTTGAAACCAATCCCTCCTTCATTAACTGGAAATGATAACTTTTTCCATGAAGACCAGTGATACTTAGATTTGTCATTCTCCATTCCCCTGGAAAATGTAGCAGCCAATTTTTTTATTTGTTTCAGGACAAATAGGAGGGGAAAGAGCTGATAAAAGATTTATGGGCATTGACTGTAACACATACTTGATCAAAGTAGCTTTGCCTCCATAAGATAGAATCTTTCTTTGACTCCTTTGATTCTGTTAATTACTTTAGCCACAATGAAGTTGAAGTGTACAATTCTCTTTCTTCATGTATAGAGTGGGCATTCCAAGTATGTGAGTGGTGACTCTTTCTTATTTAGTCCTGTTACCTGTTGGATTCTTCTCAATGTAGTACTGAAGGCAGAAGGAGAGGTCATGAAATGACTCTTATGTCTATTGATCTGCTTGTCAAAGGTGTCTTCATAGCTACTGAGAATCTCCATGATTTTTTGTAAGGATGTTTTGGCCTCAGAAGTAAAGATGATAATATCATCAGCAAAACTTAATGATTACTCCGTGGGCCTCTTTTTTCCATGTAAAAATCATTGAAAAATTGATCATGAGTTAAGTTGTTGAGCATTCTGTATAGTAATTCAGCTCCAATGATAAACAAGAATGGGGCTAGTGGATCTCCTTGTTTTAGACTCTTGGTTGAATGAAAAAATCCACATCTGGTACCATTTACATTGATCGAGTACCAATTATTAGACATAGCTCTCCAGATCATGTCAATAATCATTTCATTGAAGTCCATTCTTCTCAGCATTATACAAGTAAATCCCCATGAAACTCTATCATAGGCTTTAGCCATGTCGAGCTTCATGACCACATTAGACCTAATGTTCAATTTTTTGATTCCATGAACATTTTCCTGTGCCAACATTATGTTTTCTGAAATGCTTCTGCCTTTGACAAAGCCAGCCTGGTTAGCAGAAATGATTCTAGGAAAGATAGGTGTCAATCTAGAATCTATGACTTTGGAGATGATTTTGTTGATGAAGTTGATGAGACTAATTGGCCTATGCCCTGTCAGTGAGTTGGTAAATTCCACTTTAGGCAGAAGGACTAGACAAGCACTAGTCATATATTTCTGCATAGTAGCACCCCCAAAGAAGGCCATGACCACACTCAACAAGTCTGATTTAATGATGTTCCAACATAATTGGAAAAAATTTCCATTCATAGCATTAAGTCCAACAACACTAGTAGGATTCATGAAAAACACAACTTATTTAAGTTCTGCCATGGTAGGATCCTTGGTTAGTAACTCATTATCCTCCTCTGTAATCATGGAAGGAATACAAGCTGGGAGATATTCTCTAATGGTACCTCCTATTTTTGTGAAAATACCCTGAAAGTAGTTGCAGGCTGCTTCACCAATAGCTTCATCACCCTGAACCCATTCCCCTTCATCATTCTTGATTTTATGGATGAACAATGTTCTTATTCTACCTCTGATCAGGCTATGAAAGTATCTGGAGTTAGCATCCCCTTGTTTGAACCATTGTAGTTGTGTTTTCTGTTTCAAGATGCACTCTTTTAACTTTATGTATCTCACATATTGATCCTAAAGCTCATGGAATGCCACTCTGCCATTGCCATCATTGGTCTGAGCCTAAATCATCTTAGCTTGCTTCAGTTTTTGTTCATATTCTTTTACCTTCTGAAAGATATGGCCATACTATTTTCTGGACTATATACTTAAGGCATTGGATAGTGCTTTAAGTTTCTGATGAAAGACCCAGGTGACATTGCCATTGACCTCTTTATTCCAGACTTGGAGTTGTGGAGCTCGGTTGGAGGCGGTGTTTGGAGGGCTTTTCATCTCAATTGAATGGGTAAGTAATCCTTACTTGATTTTGGTGCTAGATATTGATTACCCATAGATTATTACACCTAATTATATAAATTTAAGGTGGAATTTAGGGGGGAGGTGGGGTTGGACTATGATTTTGGAGAGTGAGAATTGGTGATTTGAGGGTCGATTTGAGGTTGGTATTGGATGAAACATGTATATCTGGAATCGTACAGGGATGGGTGTTCAAAATTTGTGAGTTCAGCTAGCTTCTGAGGTGCAGGCCTGGGGTATACCTTTTGGGTTGGCTTTACATAATTGATTCAAGATCTTAGCTTTATTATTTGGAATTGTTTCCTATGGCTTTTATTGATGGTATTAAGTTATTTTGGCTAGATTCGAGCTGTCCTGAAGTTGATTCACGCGGGAGGTCCTTCTTATAGTACTGATTTGGCTTGCTTAATGTAAGTATCTTACATAAACTTGGTTGAGGCACTAGTTCCTGAGTTATTTGTGATAGCTACGTGCTATGGGTGGTGCACATGTGTGGGGTTGATCCCATGTGCATGCACCGGGGTATTATTCATGCTCAGGATAGTACTTAGGCTATGATATGCCTTGAATTGGTTTCTAAGCTTGATGCTGTGATGTTTCTTATATTTGTACCCCTGTTGTAAGCTATTTGAATCATGTTTGGGGTCATATATATAGGTTAATCTCCTGATTGAACCTGATAATTGCTACTTTGGTGATGCAATTGCCTGATTTGAGCTATGATAGCATACTTTGCATATGCATACACCTTAGTATGTCACTTATATCAGTCCAAGAGTATGAAATTTGATATTCATTGATCATGTACATATATTCTTGTATATCTGCTTTCTGTGTGATGTGGATTGGACTGGTAGCACGTGACCACGCCGTGCGGATTGTGATTAAAACACATGACCATGCCGTGTGGATTATGATTATGAGCACATGACCACACCATGTGGATTATGATTATGAGCACTTGACCACGCTGTGAAGATTGTGATTATTAGCACGTGACTACGCTGTGTGGTTGATATTTATGGCACGTGAATTTGCCGTGCAAATTGTGATTATTAGCATGTGACTATGCCATACGGTTGATATTTATGGCATGTGACTTTTCCGTGCAGTGTGTGGATATGGATCCATTCCCCTAGGGTTACCTTATCATGTTTCTCTCTTGATGGTGTACACACTATTTGAGGAAAGCTGATAAGTGGTTTGGTTCGATTATGAAAATTCTACGGAAAAGCTTGCCATTGTTGATTTGGTTATTGCATTTCATCTTTACTTGCAATTTCCCTTGGATGCTTCCCTGATTTATTTGCATATCTTCTTTATATGCTGGATTGTTGTCTGAGCAAAGTTCGTTAAGTTATCGTGCTCACCAAGGTGGTTTTATTTGTGATTCATGAATTGATCATATTATTGTTTTGCACTTGTTAGATTTATGAACTATATAGGTGATTAGCGAGTATCATTTATAATTCTTGTTTCTATTGCCTCGCCAGTTTAGTTATAATACTTGCTGAGTACATGGGATTGGTTGTACTCATACTACACTCTGCACTTAATTTTGCCGATCCAGGTGTTGGACCGAGCCACTAGTAGCTGAGGCTTGTTTCTAAGTTTATCATTCGAGAGACGAGGTAGAGCTGCATCTTGACCGTAGTCTTGGCATCTCTTTTCATTTGTACTTTTGTCTTTCATTCAGATAATATTGATATTTAGTATTCAAGAATTGTATTTCTGTTTTAGAGATCATGACTCTGTAATTACCAATTATGGGAGATTTATTATGTATTGTCGCTATTATGTTATGTTGATGGTTTTAGACTTGTATTATTTTCATCATTTCTATTATTACGATTCATTATTCTTATGTTCGCCTTGCCTAGCAAGTGTATTAGGTGCAATCACAACCAGTTAGTGATTTTGGGTCATGACAAGTTGGTAGTAGAGACCTAGGTTCATAGGTTCTATGGGTCATGAGCAAGTTTAGTAGAGTCTTGCGGATCGGTGCAGAGACATCAGTACTTATCTTCGAGAGGCTACCGAATTGTTAGGAAAACTTCACTTTCTTGCATTCTCGTCGTGCAGATTTATTAATTTGGAAGTTTGAAATTTTACTCTTATTTTCTCTTACAGATGGTGAGGACACGTTCAGTCGGATCGAGGGGGTTCTCTGCGATCGCGTGAATAAGTTCGCGATCACGTAGTTT
>AWOL01S0071016.1:46524-60975 GCA_000715115.1 Nicotiana otophora | reverse complement strand
TATTATTATTATTTGACCTCTAGTAAATGTCAAGTCGACCCCTCGTCACCACTTCTTCGAGGTTAGACTAGATACTTACTGGGTATGCGTTGTTTTTTGTACTCACGCTACACTTATGTACTGATGTGTTAGTACTGAGACAGGTACTACCAGTGGTCATGCAGGCGCGTAGACGACCATTTATGGAGACTTAGTGGTGAGATGCTTGCCTTGCTACGATCTGCAGCACTAGTGTCTCCCTCTACCTTATTCACTATTCTGTATATCACTTTCAAATAGTAGTTGTAGTAGTTTTGTATATTCCCTAGATTGCTCATGAACTTGTGATGCCAGATTTTGGGGGATCTTTAGTATTTATGTACTGCTGTATTTATCATTTCTTTCACCACTATGGATGTTTTAATTATGATGGTACTTTGTTTCAAATAGATGTTACAGTTGCATGAAATTTAGCTTAAACTGTTCTTTAAAAAGGAAAACTTCCATTTTAAAAATGTTAAAAAGGGGTAAATAAATAGTAGTTTCACCTGTGGGCTTGCCTAACGATGGCGTTAGGTACCTTCATGACATATTACGGATTTGGGTCATGACAACTTGGTATCAGAGCTTTAGGTTCACATAGGTCTCACGAGTCATGAGCAGGCCTAGTTGAGTCTTGCGGATCGGTGCGGAGACGTCCGTACTTATCTTTTTTTTTGTTGGTAAAATTAACATTCTATTTAACCAAAAAGGTTCAATACAAAATAGGAACTACAGACCAGTTCCTTTACTATGCTTGACAAGTAATTACTCTATTATAACCTATACAAGGTTTTTATGACAGCTATACCTATACACATCCTAATGCCTATACAATCTGCAACATAGACAAAGTAGACATTACATTTGATAGAACATATAAGCTAAACGTGTCTATGGAATCCAGTTCAATTCCTCCAAATGCTTCTGCCAACCGATATATGAGTTGCCTCTGATGTGTATATGGATTGCAATTTCTCTACACATTCTATCCGGGGACGAGCTGCCATTCTGAAATATGATCTAGTTTCTATCTCGCCATATAAGATATACCATCATCCCAAAGACAACTGAGACAATTATCCCAAATCTTTTATTTTTCCTAGCACAGGTTGTCGCCTATTTCACCTCTTCTTGACATGTATTTATCTTCCTAGGATAATCAAGCCAATTTAGTAGCATTTTCCAGATATTCTTATTGTAGCCACAACCAAAGAATAAATGTTCAAAGTGTTCATCAGCCAGGCCACAAAATACAAAAGTTTGAGGAACTTGAATACCAATTTTCTGTTGCCTCTCAACAGTAGGTAGCCTACCCTGTACAGCTAGCCATAAGTTGAATTTGTGTCTAGGAGGTATATGTGGCTGTAAGATTAGGCTCTTCTAATGCACCTGTTGGATTTAAGGGAGCTGCATCTGATGTAACTTCTTGATGCTCAATCTTCTATCAGTGCTTTGCAATTGCATCAATCTTGAAGTTAGGTCACCTTGCATGGCAGGTAGATTAAGGATAAGCTTCCTGAGCTCAAGAATTTTCCTCACTACCCAGGCTGCATTCTTGGGTATGGACATAATATCTACATTCTGGTTCTTGATGTAGTAAGCATAGATCCACCCGATCCAAAGGCAGTCCTTCTTCTTTGTTATAGCCCATAAGTGTTTTGCCACTGCTGCTTTATTCCAGTTGTACAGGTTTATAACATTCAGTCCTCCAGCTGCTTGTGGGAAGCATATGTTCTCCCAAGACACCAATGATTTCCTAGAGATATCTATTTTTCCTATCCATAGGAATATCTTGCATGTGGCTTCAATCATTTTCAACACCTTCTTTGGCAATAGAAATATTTGTGCCCAGTATGATTGTACACCAAAGATCAATGATTTTATGAGCTGTAATCTTCCTGAGTAGGATAGCAGCTTTGATGTCCAACATCTGATCCTGGCAGTGATCTTTTCTACCAGTGGTCAACATTGGTTAATTGACAACTTTCTTGATGCTAGTGGCACACCAAGATATTTGAATGGCAATGTGCCCTCATTATATCCCAGCTCCTGCAAGATGCCCTCTTTCAGATTTGCAGAAATGCTAGCAAGGTAAATGGAGCTCTTGTCTGCATTTGCATGTAGTCCTGAGGCCTTTGAGAACTTCATAAAAGCCTGCTGAAGCAGCCTAATAGAAGGGAGGTCTGCCCTACAAAACATCAACAAATCATCAGCAAAACAAATATGGATCACTCCTAACTTTTTGCATCTAGGATGGAAGTGAAACTCCTTGTTCAAAGATAATTGATCAGATTCCCTCTGTAGATATTCCATAGCAAGCACAAACAGGTAAGGTGATATAGGGTCACCTTGCCTTATTCCTCTTTGGCCTTTGAAAGGTTTAGTGAGGCCCCCGTTCAGTGTTAAAGAATAAGTGACAGTTGTTATACATTCCATTATCCACTCGATAAACTTGTGTGGGAATCCCAGTTCAATCAGAAGTCTTTTCAGAAAATACCAATCCAAAATGTCATAAGTCTTCCAAAGGTCAACCTTAAGTACACACCATGCTGAAGTCCCCTTCCTGCTATAGCCTTTGAATAGTTCATGAGTGAATAATATATTATCAGTGATACTCCTTCCTTCAATGAAAGTTGATTGCGATCCTCTAACCAGATGACCTATCACTTTCTTAAGTCTCCCAGTGATCACTTTAGTAATGATCTTGTACATGGTTGTGCAGCATGCTATAGGCCTAAAGTCCTTAACCTGAGTGGGGTTGGGGACTTTTGGAATAAGAGTGATAGAAGTATAATTTATGGCCTTGTTCATTTTTCCTGTTTGAAAGAATGCTAGTACATCAACAAACACATCACCTTTTACCTCCTCCCATTGTTGTGTGAAGAATTCAATTAGAAATCCATCAACACCTGGTGCTTTGTCAGTTGGCATGCTTTTAACAGTAGCAAATATTTCCTCTGCTGTAACTTCCTTCGTCAACTCAAGTTGTTGTATTCTTGTCAGCCAGGACCCTTTCTTAATCACCTCAGAATTAGGGCAAGGGAGAATGTGTGATGACTCTCCCATCAGCTTCTTGAAACAAGAGAGGAATTGTTCTTCTACCTGCTTTGGTTCTGTGATCTTGATTCCTGCATCATTGTGTATAGAGTTATTTGTATTAGCAGTAGTGCGCATCTTCCACTTAGCATGGAAGTATCTTATATTAACATCTCCATATTGTATCCATGTGGCTCGAGATTTCTGCCTTAGAACCTGTTCCTCCACATTGCTCCACCTTTCCACTTATATTAAAGCTGCATTCTTCTGTTCTATAAAGATCTGGCATAATGGTTGTAGGGAGATATTGGATTGTGCTAATTCCAATTTCTACCTGGCTTGATTCAGCTTTTGTTGATAAGAGGCTATACAAGTATTTAGATTCCTCAGTTCCTCCTTTAACCTCTTAAGTTTCTGCCATGTTATGGACATCCCTGCATCCCTGTAATCCTGTGCCCACACTTCTTTCACAATTCCTGCAAAATCTGGGTGGTGTAATACAGTTTGATATAGCCTGAAAGGTCTAGGATTCAAATTCTGTTGTTGTGTTGCAAAGTTGCATTTTAGCAAGAGTTGTGAGTGGTTCAAAACTCCAGGATTCAAATACTCTGCTTCAAAATGGCCATAGTTCATCAACCAATTATCATTTCCAAAGGCCCAGTCAATCTTGCTGTGTACTCTTGCATTTTCATCTCCTTTGTTACATCATGTGTAATACCATCTGTGCTCTTTAAGGGAGTAAATTGCAGTCGATCCAATAGTTCCCTGAAGCCCTGGGTCTCTGCCTATGTTAAGGGATCCCCAATCCTATTCTCCATGTGAAGCACATTATTGAAATCACCACATACCAACCATTCAGTTGTAATGTGAGATCCTATAGAAGCAAGCTTATCCCATAGTTGTTGTCTCTGCATCAAATCATTACTTGCATAAATCACAGTGACAAGCAGCCTTATTTGACAATTGGAGTCCTCCACTTCACAATGGATGAACTGAGCATTTACCTCTAATATTTGAAGCTTTATATGAGGTTTCCACAGTATCCAAATACGACCATTATAAGCATGATCATAGTTGTATTTGGCTTGCCAGTCCTTAGCTATCTTTTTGTGATCCTCCTAGCTTTATTTACTTTTACTCTTGTCTCAACTATCCCCATAATGTCTATTCTGTACTTCTTCAGAAAGAGAGTCATCTCCTTCTATTTAAAGGCCTATTAATCCCTCTAATGTTCTAAGTACTTATAATCACAGAGGTTTGAGGTGGTCTGTACCACCCTCCCCTACATCAGGTGATGTAAATCCTTGAGTCAATACCTCAAATCTATTGGTAGTTCCCAACTCTCTAGTGGAACAACTAGCTATAGTTTGTTGTGGCTGATCATTCGTTCCACCATCAATAATTCTTTTACCTTGACTTTTTGACTCTTCTTTCCTCATAGGTGCTACTAACGCTGGGAATTCCTCCCCTTCCAATGTAGCATTAGTCTCATGTGATTCAGTGGCAATTTCCTGTGTTGTAGAAGTAGTTGGATCAGTGATAGTGCTAATCTGGTCTTTTGCCACCCATTTAGTCACCACCTTCCTCCTCTTCCTACCTATTATATTATTCCTTGTTTGCACAATCAGTATAATACTTTGGCTTCCAATCATACTCTATACTCTGGTGGATAACCCTTGCTGGAGTATGGCATTCAAGGGCATTTAGCAGGGGGTGCGATATGTATGTCTCTACTAGTACTCTAGCATATAATATACAATCCATCTCTACTATAAACAAGTCAGTGTACATAGGTTTACCCACCACACTAGCCAGCTTACTCAAAGCTTCTGTAGACCAGCAGCCAACAGGTAAACTAGGAAATCTCACCCATAAATGAATTATAGTTAGACATTCAGGATCAAACACAAAATTAATTGACCAATTCTTCAAGATGNTTGCTGTGTACTCTTGCATTTTCATCTCCTTTGTTACATCATGTGTAATACCATCTGTGCTCTTTAAGGGAGTAAATTGCAGTCGATCCAATAGTTCCCTGAAGCCCTGGGTCTCTGCCTATGTTAAGGGATCCCCAATCCTATTCTCCATGTGAAGCACATTATTGAAATCACCACATACCAACCATTCAGTTGTAATGTGAGATCCTATAGAAGCAAGCTTATCCCATAGTTGTTGTCTCTGCATCAAATCATTACTTGCATAAATCACAGTGACAAGCAGCCTTATTTGACAATTGGAGTCCTCCACTTCACAATGGATGAACTGAGCATTTACCTCTAATATTTGAAGCTTTATATGAGGTTTCCACAGTATCCAAATACGACCATTATAAGCATGATCATAGTTGTATTTGGCTTGCCAGTCCTTAGCTATCTTTTTGTGATCCTCCTAGCTTTATTTACTTTTACTCTTGTCTCAACTATCCCCATAATGTCTATTCTGTACTTCTTCAGAAAGAGAGTCATCTCCTTCTATTTAAAGGCCTATTAATCCCTCTAATGTTCTAAGTACTTATAATCACAGAGGTTTGAGGTGGTCTGTACCACCCTCCCCTACATCAGGTGATGTAAATCCTTGAGTCAGTACCTCAAATCTATTGGTAGTTCCCAACTCTCTAGTGGAACAACTAGCTATAGTTTGTTGTGGCTAATCATTCGTTCCACCATCAATAATTCTTTTACCTTGACTTTTTGACTCTTCTTTCCTCATAGGTGCTACTAACGCTGGGAATTCCTCCCCTTCCAATGTAGCATTAGTCTCATGTGATTCAGTGGCAATTTCCTGTGTTGTAGAAGTAGTTGGATCAGTGATAGTGCTAATCTGGTCTTTTGCCACCCATTTAGTCACCACCTTCCTCCTCTTCCTACCTATTATATTATTCCTTGTTTGCACAATCAGTATAATACTTTGGCTTCCAATCATACTCTATACTCTGGTGGATAACCCTTGCTGGAGTATGGCATTCAAGGGCATTTAGCAGGGGGTGCGATATGTATGTCTCTACTAGTACTCTAGCATATAATATACAATCCATCTCTACTATAAACAAGTCAGTGTACATAGGTTTACCCACCACACTAGCCAGCTTACTCAAAGCTTCTGTAGACCAGCAGCCAACAGGTAAACTAGGAAATCTCACCCATAAATGAATTATAGTTAGACATTCAGGATCAAACACAAAATTAATTGACCAATTCTTCAAGATGAAAGACTTGTTATGAAATGTATAAGGACCAGATTGCAAGACTCGATCCCTATCACTTGCAGAATCAAACCTGAATATGTAATAGCCGTCATGATGATATAGGATTTTGGGTTTGATAAAAAAATTCCACACATTCTCCACATAATTCTCCATGGATTTGAAAAATGGAGTATCACACAGAACATACCCTATAAGAGAAGTACCCCAATATTCCTATTGTTCATTAATGTCCTCCTCAACAATCGTAACTACAAATGTATCACCATACAAGTTTGGAGGAATGTAGGTAAGGGCCTTACCCACTTGTGAGCTTTGATTCCTCTGGCAGGGTTTCTCCTCCGTTGGTAGAGTATTCGGTTCCTCCATCGCAGGGTCTTTTGCAGCATCAGGAATTGGTACCGTGGACTTAGCTAGGCCAGCAAATTAAAGTCCGTACTTATCTTCAAGAGGTTATAGGGTGTTAGGGAACTTCTCTTTCTTCTTCTCCTATTATGCAGTTGAAATTATGCTAAGTACCTTTCTATTGATAACAGATGGTGAGAACGCGCACAACGGATGTACCAGGCGGTCTAGGTGCTGCTCTCCCCTGTTACTAGAGGCCGAGGTAGAGGCCGGGGGAGGGCTCTAGCTATAGTCAGAGGACAAGGGTGCCCTAGGGTTGCTCCCGTTGTACCACTAGTGGATCCACTAGAGGATCCTATTATTGAGGAGCGGGATGAGGCTCCTGCAGCTGTGCTAGCCCCAACAGATTTCATGACTGCGCCGAGATTCCAGGAGGTCATGGACCATATGTTGTGGTTCATGGATTCTATGACACATGCTGATTTATTTCCAGCGAACCCCGCCACATCTAAGACGGGACGGGAAGCACAGACCCCTATCGCTCAGGCTCTAGGGCACGTCGCTGCCGTTTATCAGACCTCAGGTGCATTTCCTGTGGGCAGAGCCCAACCTGTTGCAACAGGTATGCCAGAGGCTATACTAGCCGCGCCCGTTGATCAGCAGAAGCAGTTGGACAAATGGACTAGACTTCACCCCTACCTTTGGGGGTGAGCGGTCAGAGGACCCTAGGATTGTGATTGACCGGTACAAGTATAGGCTCCAGAACATGGGGCTATTGGAGTCCAACAGGGTGGACTTCACCACCTTTCAGCTTGAGGGAAAGGCCCGCAGATGATGGAATGCTTACCTTCTTAGCAGGCCAGCAGGTTCATCTCCTTTAACTTGGGATCAGTTTACACATCTGTTCTTGGAGAAGTACATACCACCTTTTAAGAGAGAGGAGCTTTGGGGTCAGTTTGAGTGACTCTGTTAGGGTCACATGTCTGTCATCGACTATGAGGCGAGATTTACTGACTTGTCTCGCCATTCAGCTATTATATTCCCCACAGACGCATAGAGGGTGTGGAGGTTCATTACAGGTATGCACCCTGAGATTTAAGTTTCTATGGACCGTGAGGCAGAGATGGGGACTTCGTTTCTTTAGGTTGTGGATATAGCTTGGAGGATCGAGCATATTTGCAACCGTAACGGAGAGTTTGCACCGAAGGACAAGGGGCCCCGACAGTTTGGGGGATTCAGTGGTTTCCTACATGGGGGCAGAGGTTAGTTCATGAGGGGCCAGCTCAGCAGGCCCATGCAGTCAGCACCATTGCCTGCTCGGAGTGCTCCAACACGACCCTATTTTAGTTCTATTCCAGAGAGTACATACCTCCTGCCAGCTATTTAGGGTTCCTCCAGTGGGTATTCAGGCCATCAAGGTCAGACTTCAGGTCAGCAATCCACCATGTTGAGGGGTTGTTTCGAGTGCGGGGATCTTGACCACATGAAGAGGTTTTGTCCCAGACTTCGGGGTAAGGCCGAGCAACAGGACTATTGGCCCAAGCTTACTGCACCAACAACCACACCGCCGGCTAGGCCGACCAGTGGCAGAGGGCAGGCGGCCAAGGGTCGTCTTAGAGGTGGAGGCCAGTCAGGTGGTGCTCTGGATAGATTCTACGCTATCCATGCCAGGCCAAAGGAAATTGCCTCTGATGCAGCGATCACATATACCATTTCTATTTTCCAGAGGTGTGCCTCGGTATTATTTGATCTAGGGTCTACTTACTCCTATGTTTCTTCTCTATTTGCTACTTATTTGGATGTGTCCAGTGAGTCCTTAGGCATTCCTGTATATGTGTCCACGCTAGTGGGTGATTCTGTTGTTATGGATTGGGTCTACCTGTCTTGTGTGGTGACTTTCTGTGGGTATGAGACCCGAACGGATCTTCTATTGTTCGATATGGTTCATTTTGAGGTTATCTTAGGCATGGAGTGATTGTCCCCGTACCATGCCATTCCTGATTGCTATGCTAATACTGTTACCTTGGCGATGCCTAAGTTGCCTAGAGTAGAGTGGAGGGGTTCGTCTATCGGCACTTCCAGCCGGGTTATTTCTTTCTTGAAACCTTGACATATGGTCGAGAAGGGTTGTTTGGCCTACTTAGCCTTTGTTAGGGATACTATTGTAGAGACTCCCGCATTGGATTCGGTGCTGCTGGTGCGAGAGTTTTTTGATGTTTTTCTTGCTGATCTACCTGGTATGTCGCCAGATCAGGATATTAATTTCGGCATTGATTTGGTGCCGGGCACCCAACCTATTTCTACTTTGTCTTTTCGTATGGCTCTCAAGGAGATGAGACAGTTAAAAGAGTAGCTTCAGAAGTTGCTTGAGAAGGGGTTCATTAGACTTAGGGTGTCGCCTTGGGGCGCACCAGTGTTGTTTGTGAAGAAGAAGGATGGAAGTATGCGAATGTGCATTGATTACCGCCAGTTGAACAAAGCCACCATCAAGAATAAGTACCCGTTGCCGTGCATTGATGATTTGTTTGACCAGTTTCAGGGTGCCAAGGTGTTCTCTAAGATCGACTTGAGATCTGGTATCATCAGTTGAAGATTTGTGCTTCAGATATTCCGAAGACGGTTTTCCAGACTAGATATGGCCACTATGAGTTTTTGGTGATGTCCTTTGGCTTGACTAATGCCCTGGCGGCATTCATGGATTTGATGAACCGAGTGTTCGGGCCGTATCTTGATTTATTTTTCATTGTCTTCATTGATGACATATTGATCTACTCGCGTAGTATGGAGAAGCACGAGCAGCATTTGAGATTAGTGCTTCAGACCTTGCGGGAATAGAAGCTTTATGCTATGTTCTCCAAGTGTGAGTTCTGGTTGGATTCCGTGGCTTTCTTGGGGCATGTTGTATTAGGTGAGGGCATTAAGGTGGATCCTAGGAAGATTGAGGCAGTCCAGGGCTGGCCTCATCCAACCACATCGATCGAGATCAGGAGTTTCTTGGGGTTAGCAGGGTACTATCGTCGGTTCATAGAGGGTTTCTCGTCTATTACACCTCCTTTGACTAGATTGACCCAGAAGGGTGCTCTGTTCAGATGGTCCGACGATTTCGAGGTGAGCTTTTAGAAGCTCAAGTCAGCTTTGACTACAACACCGGTTCTAGTGTTGCCTTCCGATTCAGGGATGTATACTGTGTATTGCAATGCTTCATGCATTGTCCAGGGCTATGTATTGATGCAAGAGGGGTGAGTTATTGCATATGCTTCACGTCAGCTGAAGCCCCATGAGAAGAATTACCCCGTGTATGATTTGGAGTTGGTCGCGATAGCTCATGCTCTCAAGCTGTAGAGGCATTATCTTTATGGATTGTCCTATGAAGTTTACACCGATCATCGCAGCTTGCAGCATTTGTGTAAGGCCCCATAAAATATTTCCTAAAAAGCCCGGTTTCCGTTATGCCAAAGTAGGCGTAGAGGTTATATCAAGCTCGTCGCGGTTCAGACTCTTTAGATTGAATAGTGCGTTGGGGAGTTGAAGGAAAATATTGGGCAGAAGTACGCATTTCTGTAGCCCATTTTGCGGCAGCAGAACCACTCTACGGACCGCAGACTGGTCGCAGAGTGGGGTAGATTTCTGGGACATTTTTGATGCCTAATTTCGCGGCCATTATGCGATCGTTTCGCGGGCCGTATTTTTGTCGCATTTCCCGCCTTGGGATTTTTCGGAGGGAGGTTTTGCGGTGCACTATGCGATTGCAGAACCGTTCTGCGGGCCGTATAGTGACCGCAGACCAGGTCAGTTTTTTCTAGTTTTGGCATCCAGTTTTGTGGTCTTTTTGCGGACCGCGTAACCATTATGTGGTCGCATATGTTTTGGAGCTTTATTTTTGGGGTTTTTAAACCCGACCCAATTCCGTTAAAACACACCACATAGACCATTTTGAGCACATTTATGATATTTTATAGTGAGAGGGAGAGTTCTTAGAGTGGGGAAGCAATATTTAACCATTACCCATCAATTCTTGCTCAATCATTGAGGATTAACAAAGGAAGTCTTCACCCTAAAGGTAAGAATCTATGTCCTAGCTCTCAAATTTGAAATCTTGTAAAAATAGGGTAATTAGAGAGGCAATTATTGGGATGTGTGGGGTGGGGGGAGGGGTGGGATGGGGTTGTTGTCTTGCACGCATGTATCCTTAAAGTATATGGGAAGATTGTGAGCTAAAATTGGTAGAGAGTGAGCTGGGAAATGATGGAATCTTCCACAAAAGAGCCTTAGAACCTTAATGCACACCTAGTGTTTGATAAAATGCTCAAATGAGCTAAAACCATGATCATCTTCCTAATTTTTGGTTCAACTTGTTATATTTCAAAACTAGATTGAAGTTGCTAAGAATTCTAGAGAAATAATAGAGTTGAGAAGCTCAATTGAGGTATGTTGGCTAAACCCCCTTCTTCTTAGAATCGAATCCCACTGTGTTCATGTAATTAGAGTAAGTCCTTGATCATTATTGTATTGGCTTTTCTTAATGTGGTTGTGTTGAAGGATATTTGTTCAATGTTTACTCTAAATGCTTCATCATGGCATCTTGCCATTTGAGAATATGTTCTTTAATGTGGAATATGTGTATGGAATGTTAACACTTCATGTCAAGACCGAAATAAAGGTTGTTATGCCAAATTGCACAAAAGGCCTCTATGTGCCTAAGATTTCCTAAATTACTCCTGTGAATTAATGTCTTGAATGGGAATCCCTATTTATGTTGATAATGATAATGATATTTGAACGTGAAAAAGGGAACTGGAACTATGAAATACGGCCAAGTTCCAAGAATGACTTTGTAATTGTTAAGAAGTACTATGTGAGATGATTGACTGAAGAAGGTAATGTCTCAAATGAGATGGCCTAGCCGATTGGGCCGAGATCGGACTCCATGTAAGAACACAGTAGTATTGTGGATGAAATTGTGGTAATGTCTCAAATGAGATGGCCTAGCCGATCGGGCCGTGATCGGACGCCATGCCGCACTCATGGTGGTACTGTGCTTGAAATCATAATGAAATTGTGATAATGTCTCAAATGAGACAACCTAGCTGATTGGGTCGAGATCGGACTACATGTAAGAATAGGGAGGTATTCTGAATTGTGGAATATCAGTACTAAAGATCACCCAACCTAATAATATGGAAATAGACTTGAAAACGTATATGATCCTTAACTTGTTGTTTTAAAATTATTTGAAGCCCTTATTGAGTTCTTGACTGTTCCTCTTGTATTATTATTCATTCTATTGAGTTAGTGTTTAACTTTACATACTAGTGCTATTCGACAGTACTAACGTCCCTTTTGCCGGGGGCACTGCATCTTTAGTGCTGCATCCTATAGCAGACATTGTTGATCACAGGTAATGCTGCATCCTCTTCTCAGGACTCGGTGAGCCCCATTTTATTCCCGGGTCATGTATTGTACCTTTTGTTTATATTATGGTCACTTTTGAGGTATAGCCGAGGCCTTGTTGCCGGCACCATCTTGACTCTCTTTTGTATCTTTAGAGGCTCCGTAGACGCTATGTAGGTTGTACATGGGTACTAGAAAGGTCAAACGGATTATGTAGTATTTTGGATTTTTGTTTCACTAAATCACAAGATGTATGCCTTTTTGGAACTTAACAGGAAGTAGAAAAATGAAATGGTTTGGTAATGTCTATGCATATGGTCCTTCTACTGGTAAGCTAATAAAAACATACCTTCTCTTATCATGGGTGAGTTGGGTAGAAAGTATCTAACAGGCTTGCTCGGCCGGGTTCACTCGGTTGATCGCCGAACGCTCCTCCCGAGGTTGGGGCGTGACAAATTTGGTATCAGAGCCTAAGGTTTTAAAGTGTCCTAGGATGTCTCGGAGCCATGTCTAGTAGAGTCCTTCTTATCGGTGTGTTGTCGACCATATATATATAAGTTGGAGGCTACTTGGACTTTTAGGAATAATACCCTTCTTTGATATTCTGGATCGTTCAATGAAACTAATTGTGCAACTGTTCCTCTTCTAACTCGTACATTCCTTTAACTTTCAGTATATGGCACCTAAGAAGAGAGTAAGAACTGGCCAATGAGCCAATGCCGCCTTGGGAGTGGTAGTTGAACCTTTACTTGGAGAGGTGGGTGAATACCCGAGGGGTGAGGATAATCCCCCGATTGCTACACTACCTGATCTCACTACACCTATTCAGGCCATACTAGTTCTTGCACCTACTGAGGGTGCAGCGGTTCCTCCAACCTATATTTCGATTCCACTTCCAGCCCCAGCTTCCGGTTCTGGTATTTCTGATGGGGATCTTAGGGGAGCTATTCAGATGCTAACACAGATAGTGGCTTCTCAAGCCCAGAGATCAAATGTTGTACCCACTTTGTCTAGCCAACAAGGGGATTCTGGTGGTTCCAGGGTGAACATGTTTCTTCAGTTGGATCCTCCGATGTTCACGAGTGCTAATCCCGAGGAGTACCCACAAGACTTCATTAATGAGATGCATAAGACTCTACGGGTTATGTGCACTACTGAGATGGAGGGAGTGGAGTTGGCCGCCTACCGCTTGAAATAGGTGGAATATTCTTGGTTTGAGCTGTGGGAGGACTCTCGGGAGGAGGGGAGCCCTCCAGCGAGATGGAGTGAGTTTGCAGATGCCTTTATAGACCATTCCTTGCCTGCCGAGACTAGGGAAGCCCATGCCGTAGAGTTTTAGAATCATAAGCGAGGGAGTAGAAGTGAGTGGGAGTATCACATGTAGTTCGCGCGCCTATCAAAATATGCTATTCATATGTTGCCTACTATGGAGGCTAAAGTGCGTTGGTTTATGCAGGGCCTTAGCCCCTTAGTTATCAATGAGGCCGCTACAACAACCTTGAATTCAGACATGAACTATGGGAAGATGGCAGCATTTGCTTAAGCTACAGAGGACCGTAAGTTGAAGAATAGAAGGGAGTGAGAGGGTACTAGTAAGGCCCAGTCCGCGGGAAACTTTGGGGAGTTATTTGGTGGGGGAAGATCAGATTTCAGGGGAGGTTCATTAGGGCCAACCTAGTCTCATGCTCAGTCTTCAGCCAGTACACCGCCAGCGGGACACAGTCAGCAGCAGGGGAGGTGCTTCAGGCCCAATCAGGGCAACAGGGGATCCCACCATCAGGGCCGATCAGGAGGGAGATTCCCGTAGCAGCGAAGGCCCTCATGCCCCAGGTGTTGGAAGATGCAATCGGGGATCTGCTACATGGACTTACCTATATGTTATGGGTGCGGATTGAGGGGTCATATTCATAGGGAGTGCCGTTCATCCCGCCAGGGTACGAGCAGGGGCACAACACGACCATCCAGTTTTGTTGCTACTACATCTTCAACACCCCATCCAGCTCGAGGACCTCCAGCACCAGCAAGGCGTGGTGTAGCTAGGGGTGGTGCATATAGTTCAGGAGGACCCAACCGTTTCTATGCTATGAGTGGTCGCCAAAGTGCAGAGGCTTCTCCAGATGTCGTCACAGGTATATTGACTGTCCGAACTCATGATGTATATGCTCTTATTGATCCCAGTTCCACCTTGTCCTATGTTACCCCTTTTGTTTCTATGGAATTTGGGATAGAACCGGGACAGCTTCCTGAGCCATTCTCTGTATCTACCCTGGTTGGTGAGTCTATTATGGCCTAACGGGTTTATAGGGGTTGTGTTGTCATGGTGCGTGGTCGGGACACCATGGCCGATCTCATTGAAATGGAGATGGTTGATTTTGATGTAATTATGGGAATGGATTGGATTGTTTCATGTTTTGCTAAGCTTGACTGTCGAACTAGAACTGTGAGGTTTGAATTTC
>AWOL01S0071016.1:0-40899 GCA_000715115.1 Nicotiana otophora | reverse complement strand
GGGGTGGGGGGGTTGTTGTCTTGCATGCATGTATCCTTGAAGTATGTGGGAAGGTTGTGAGCTAAAAATAGAGAGAGTAGGTTGGGAAATGATGGAATCTTCCACAAAAGATCCTTAGAACCTTAATGCACACCTAGTATTTGATAAAATGCTCAAATGAGCTAAAACCATGATCATCTTCCTAATTTTTGGTCCAACTTGTTATATTTCTAAAATCGATTGAAGTTGCTAAGAATTCCGGATCATTTTAGAGTGGAGAAGCTCAATTGAGGTATGTTGGCTAAACCCCCCTTCTTCTTAGAATCAAATCCTACAGTGTTCATGTAATTGGCGTAAGTCCTTGATCATTATTGAATTGGCTTTTCTTAATGTGGTTGTGTTGAAGGATGTTTGTTCAATGTTTACTCTATATGCTTAATCATGTCATCTTGCCATTTGAGAATATGTTCAAAAATATGAAATATGTGTTAGGAGTGTTAAAACTTCATGTCAAGACCGAAATAAAGGTTGTTATGCCAAATTATATGAAAGGCCTCTATGTGCCTAAGATTTCCTAAATTGCTCATGTGAATTAATATCTTAAATGGGAAGCCCTATTGATGTTGATAATGATAATGATATTTGAACATGGAAAAGGGAATTGGAACTATGAAATACGGCCTAGTGCCAAGAATGACTTTGTAACTGTTAAGAAGTACGATGTGAGATGATTGACTGAAGAAGGTAATGTCTCAAATGAGATGGCCGAGCTGATTGGGGTGAGATTGGACTCCGTGTAAGAACACAGTGGTATTGTCGATGAAATTGTGGTAATGTCTCAAATGAGATGGCCTAGCCGATCGGGCCGTGATCGGATGCCATGCCGCACACATGGTGGTACTGTGCTGGAAATCATAATGAAATTGTGGTAATGTCTCAAATGAGAAGACCTATCTGATCGGGTTGAGATCAGACTCTGTGTAAACATACAGAGGTATTGTGAATTGTGGAATATCGGTATTAAAGATCACCCAACCTAATAATATAAAAATTGACTTGAAAACGTATATGATCCTTAACTTGTTGTTTTAATATTATTTGAAGCCCTTATTGAATTCTTGACTGTTCCTCTTGTATTATTACTCATTCTATTGAGTTGGTGTTTAGCTTTACATACTAGCGCTATTCGACGGTACTAACGTCCCTTTTGCCGGGGGCGCTGCATATTTAAATGGATGCAGGTAGTTACATAGCAGACAATGTTGATCACAGGTAGTGCTACATCCTCTTCTCAGCGGACTCGGTGATCCCCATTTCATTCCGGGGTCATGTATTGTACCTTTTGTTTATATTGTGGTCACTTTTGAAATATAG
Organism: Nicotiana otophora; assembly: GCA_000715115.1. Taxonomy (NCBI): domain Eukaryota; kingdom Viridiplantae; phylum Streptophyta; class Magnoliopsida; order Solanales; family Solanaceae; genus Nicotiana; species Nicotiana otophora. The sequence goes on along the minus strand of AWOL01S0071016.1, from coordinate 39,546 downwards.
CCAGGGCCTTGTTGTCGGCACCATCTTAACTCTATTTTGTATCTTTAGAGGCTCCGTAGATGCTATGTGGGTTGTACATGGGTACTAGAAAGGTCAAACGGATTATGTAGTACTTTGGATTTTTGTTCCATTAAATCACAAAATGTATGACTTTTTGAAACTTAACAGGAAGTAGCAAAATGAAATGGTTTGGTAATGTCTATGCATATGGTCCTTCTACTGGTTAGCTAATAAAAACATTCCTTCTCTTACCATGGATGAGTTAGGTAGAAAGTATCTAAAAGGCTTGCTCGGCCGGGTTCACCCGGTTGAGCGCCGGTCGTGCCTCTCGAGGTTGGGGCGTGACAACCTTGGTATCAGCGGAGAGACCTTAATTTGAGGCAGCACATGTGGTTATACCAGAATAGAAGTGGGAGCGCATCACTATTGTTACACCTCATGTTTTCGTAGGTAAGAGTACGCCACAAGACAATTGATGTAAGCTCAGAAATGAGATCATTTTTGAAAGTACATAAAGTAAGTTAATCATGTTACCTTTGAGTTTACAAATCTTTAAGATCATGAATGACAAGAACTAAGAGTGTTTGAAGGCTTAGAAGTTAAATGAATTAAAGAAAATAAGTTTCGTCGAAAGTCGACAAGCGGGGAAAGTTATAACATATACTTTTGGGGTGAGACTAGGATGCCTAACATGACAATAAGGTTATGTTATGATTTATTTTGGTAGTATGATAGTCATATGCTATGTTTTGGAGTCAAGCACGTCATGGAACAAAAGTCTGCAAAGGTTATCACAAGTTACATTCATAATATACTGAAACTTACGTCAAATATAGCTGAGCCTTTCTCCCAATATGCTTATAATTAAGGGATGATCCATATATAAAATTGAATATCTATGAGTCTAGTTTCTAATACAGTAAACCGTTCATCAATACGGCGTCAGAGTAGAGAGATATTCACATTTTTGCGAGACTGCACAAGCAACTCCCAATGGGACCCACTTAGGCGGTGGACGACCCTTGAACATTTTAAAGGGTTTGGATGGCTCATTTTTGGTCATTTTCTACCAAGGACAGTTCGCAAAATCTCTCAACACCTCTCTAATAGTCCTCCATGGTTCCAAGTCGAATCCAAGGTGGTTTTGCCTAGACCTAACCACAAAAATTAGCCCAAGTGAAGAAAAGAGTCTCTATGGTATTGTGATGCCATTACGGGTGCTTGTAAGCTAAGGGACGTTTTGGTTCAAGTTTGTTATGATACTTTAAGGTATCTTTAACGCCCTATTGCTTGGGCTTAAGCTTATCTATGTGTTGGTTAAGTTATTTGGGTGAAGAATTATAAGATAGAACTTGAAGTTGTATAAGAAGTTGTTGTCTCTTATAGGCCTATTTTAGAGTTGAGTATAAGACTTCATATGGCTGGAAATTATGGAAAATAAGTTGGCTATGATATTTTTAGTATGATTATGTTGGTTTACATGTCAATCTTGTTGAGGAAATTGGTAACTAGAAAAGAAATGGCTATAAAGCACTTGGAAGTTGTCCATAGTGATATTATCTTGTGTTAGGCTATTTCGGGTAACTTCCAAATTGAGTACAAGGTTGGCAATCCTTTAAATGATATTGGTTATTATACTGGATATATTACTAAGTTCAAGAATGAATGATAATGGGGTAGAAGGGTGCTAAAGGGATTCAATCCGAGCTTGCCGCTCGTCGTGATATGTTGATGACTTGTTAATGAAATATTTTGTACCCTATTGTTGATGTTGTTCTTATTGTATTTCTCTGGTTGTTGTGGTTGGTATATGGTATTGGAGGAGAACCTTGTTACAGGGGAGATGTTGCCCAAATTTACATAAACGAGCTACTAGTTCAAGTTGCGGAGCCTTTATGCAACACTGATTTTGAATCTCCTTATGCTATGGTAGATTAAGTTGAGTTATTTGAAGAATTTCTTCGAAGGTATTAATGAATCAACTGAGTTAAGGTATGTTAAGACTATCAATTCTTTCCTTTTGGCATGATCCATATGATATAACGAAACGAGCAAACACGCAACTTTCACAAGCAACTCTATTCTTAGAAGTACTAGGGATGATTATGTTCTTGATTCCCCATATGTCCTATTATTATATCGTCTTTTCATGGGTCTCATAAAATACATAAGTAGGTAAAGATTATTCCTGTAATGACGCGACCGATCGTTTTGAGCTCTAGCGTGTCGTTTGGCGGTTTGAGGCCATGAGCAGCTTCACTTCAGGTATTATGACTTGTACGTGTGGTTGGAATTGAGTTTCGGGAAGTTCGTAGTCGATTTGGAAAGAAAATTCTAAATTCGGAATCTTTAAGTTGGAGAAATTAACTAATGTTTGACTTTTGAGTAAACAACCTTGGAATCGGGATTTGAAGGTTCCAACATGTTCGTATGATGATTTTGTACTTGGGCGTATGTCCGGTCGTGTTTTGGACAACCCGGGAGCGTTTCGGCGCCTATTGAGGAAGGTTGGCATTTTGAAAGAATTTTAAGAACTTCGGTTGAAGTGTATTTCAATGTTATCGATGTCTGATTGGGATTCTGAGCCTAGGAATAGCTCCGTATGGTGATTCTGGACTTAGGGGCATGTCTGGAAGTGGATTTGGAGGTCCGTAGGTCGTTTTGGGGTAATTTGGCAAAAAATGGAAATTTGAAGTTTTCGGAAAGTTTGACCGAGGGTGGACTTTTTGATATCGGGTTCAGATTCTGATTCCGGAAGTTTGTGTAGGTCCGTAATGTCATTTAAGACTTGCATGCAAAATTTGGCGTCATTCCAAATTGATTTGATAGGAATCGGACGCCGAGTATTTTTAGAAGTTTTTGAGTACATGAGTTAATCCATGTTGTTAGACTTGCGTGTGTGTTTTGGTGAGGAGCCTCGAGGGCTCGGGTGAGTTTCGGATGTTCGGAAGGATGAGAAAAACTTCAGTTTGTCTGGTGTTTCTTGGCAACTGTTGTAGGGCTTGCAAATGCGAGAATTTATTCGCATTTGCGAACCTCGCATTTGCGAGAAAGGCTTCGCAATTGTGAAGAAGCCTGACCTGGGCAGTGTTCGCATTTGCGACACTTTTGTCGCATTTGCGATCATAGCAGTGTTCGCATTTGCGACACTTTTGTTGCATTTGCGACCTTGGAAGTAGAAGCCCAGGTTCTCATTTGCGATGGATTTTCCGCATTTGTGATCTTCGCCTTTGCAAACCAGGTGTCGCAAGTGTGACATCTGAGACATGTGCACAACTCTATTAAATGCGGGACTTAGGCCATTTAGCTCATTTTCTTTCATCTCTTGGGCGATTTTGGAGCTCTTGGAAGGGGGGTTTTAACCTAGCACTTTGAGGTAAGTAATTTCTACACAACACGAGTTAAATACATAGATTATGGGTAGATTAACATGTAAAAATCTGGTAAAATCAAGGGTTTAAGTGAAAACCTAGGTTTTGAATAAGAATGAGATTTGACCACGAAAATGATTATGGAATTAGATAAAAATCATATATTTGAGTTCATGAGGTTATGGGTAACAATGCTCTCTGAATATTTTCGGAATCCGGGCACGTGGGCCCGAGGGTGAATTTTAGGAATTCTTCAATTTGGGTTGGAAAATCACTTTAATACTTAGGAAATGAACTCTTAAACATATATTGACTATTTTAAATGTCATTTGACTAGTTACCTTAATATCTTAATTGTTTTTGGAACAATTCAATTAGGAAGTCTTGTTAGTCTTCGGAAGAAGATAATATAGAATTATTACCCAAGCTTAATTAACATAAACTCGTTCACATTTGTGAAATCGTGAAATACATTGAATCGTTACTTGAGTGTAATTCCCAATGCATCCATACTTGTAGTCATTCATTTTACTTGCTTTCTAGGTTAGTTTACATTTTCACAATTAGTTATAAATATTTTCTCAAAAGCTTTCTAAGTGTTTGGCTTAGCATAATAAGTCACAATTCTCTTACACGTCTAATCGCCTACATATTATTCTCTATGGGATTCGACCCGACTCAATAGTTGGGTAAATTATATTGCATGTGACCGTGTCCATTTACTTTTTAGTAGTGGATTTGGAAGTCACCAAGCCGCAGGTGCGAGCTTGCAGAAGCAGCCCAGTGGTCGCAGAAGCGGACTTCAGGCTGAAGCTGGGTGGTCGCAGGTGCGAGGCTATTTTCGCATCTGCCGCCCGTAGAAGCGATCGAGGCTCCGCAAATGCAGACTTGGGCTGGCTGGCTCTGGATTGCAGAAGTGGACCCGCTAAAGTGGATCCCCGTCTTGCAGAAGCGAGGAAGCTGGAGGCAGTGGGGGATCGCAGATGCGACCTTTTGACTGCACCTGCGGTTCCGCAGATGCGATCAAGTGGTTGCAAGTGCGGAAGTTGCTGTGCAGTGATGGTTTTTAATTCGAGACTTAGACCTTTTTTCCACACATTTTCATTTGGTCTTGGGAGATTTTGAGAGCACTATAGAGGGAGATTCTCATCTACAATACAAGGTAGGTAAACTCCACCCACTTTCAAGTTAAATACTCGGATTATAAGTAGATTGAACATGGAAAATTTATGAAACTTATGAGATTTGTGAAGAACCTAGGGTTTTAGTAAATTTGGGATTTAATCATGAATTGGGTGGTTGAAATGGGAGCAAATTATATATTTGAGTACGGGAGTTCATGGGTAACAACTATATTCGAACCATTCCAAAATATGGGCACATGGGCCCGGGGTTGAATTTCATTAATCTTCCAAATTGTGTTGGGTAACTACTATAAAAGCAAAAATATGAACTTTGAGCATATATTTACTAGTTTATATGACTTTTGATTGGTTTTGGAGTCCTCAACGTCGTTTGAAGGGTTCTAGTGAGGTTGGAGAGCCGAATTGAGGACATGGAATCGAAGTAAGTCTCTTGTCTAACCTTGTAAGAGGGAACTTATTTCCTTTGGCGTGTTATTGTTTTGTGCTACTTGTGTGGGGAGGTACGTACGCATGAGGTGATGAGAGCCCGTACGTAGCTATATTTCATGATATGTCCGGGTAGACTTAGATTCACATCATGCTTTTAATTATACTGTTATGCCTATCATGCATATTAATTGTCTTGATTCGAGCTGAGACTTGGGATTTAAATTGAAATTATCGACTTAGCTTCTTATTTAAGAAAACAGGGGAGTACTTAATAAACTACGAAAAATCCATGTCTTCTTGTCTCGCAAGTACTTCCGCGAGCGAGGTAAATTTCTCTACTCTAATGGGATCGTGCTATTCGACTCGGCAGTATGATAACACTATTGTTATGGGATCGGGTTGTTCGCCTCGTAGTATGATGGTAACACTATTCTTATGGGATCGGGTCGTTCGCCTCGGCAGTACTGCGTACCATTTTTCTTATAGGATCGGCCATTCGCCTCGGCAACTTCGTGCTTAATAATCGAAACGGGTTCCAGTTTGGGTATAATTGAGTTAGCGCCTTCACTGATATGTTGGCGATGTGATACGGACTCCTGATTGTATTTATTTTTAGTTGCTTTTATTTGCTTAATTGATACTTGTTGTATTCTTTCCTTGTCTACTTTATGCACTTATATTATTATTATTATTTGACCTCTAGTAAGTTACAAGTCGACCCCTCATCACTACTTTTTCGAGATTAGACTAGATACTTACTAGGTACGCATTATTTGTTGTACTCATGCTACACTTCTGCACTAATGTGCAGGTACTTAGACATGTGCTAAGTGGTCATGCGGGCACATAGACGACCATTTAAGGAGACTTAGTGGTGAGCTACTTGCCTTGCTACGATCTGCAGCACTGGAGTCTCCCTCTACCTTATTTACTATTCTATCTATCACTTTCAAACAGTAGTTGTAGTAGTTTTGTATATTCCCTAGATTGCTCATACACTTGTGACGCCGGGTTTTGGGGGATCTTTAGCATTTATATACTGTTGTATTTATCATTTTCTTTCACCACTATGGATGTTCTTATTATGATGGTACTTTGTTTCAAAGAGATGTCACAGTTGCATGAAATCTAGCTTAAACTGTTCTTTAAAAAGGAAAACTTCCATTTTAAAAATGTTAAAAAGGGTAAATAAATAGTAGTTTCACTTGTGGGCTTGCCTAACAGCGGCGTTAGATGCAGTCGGGACCTATTACGGATTTGGGTCGTGACAATTCGCTTTGTGTTTATTGATTAATTTGAAGTTGTTGGGATAATGGAAGTTGAAATTGCATATCATAACACCATGATTGAAGTTGAAATTGGTTTCCTACCTTGCTTGATACCTTGGATTATTGTTGTTACTTGGTAAGGAAGAGTGAAAAGCACAAAGGATATTGCAGTGCCATATTTACCTATTGTTATCATTGAATGAGCGAATGCGAGGATTAAAGCACAAAGGGGTGATGTCGTGCACTTGATTGCTTTATTATCATTTTTTATATCATGCGACGATGAGTGTAAAGCACGAAGGGTGATTACGTGTCATTTCATTTATCATATCACTATTATATGGAGAGGATGAGAGTAAAAGCCCGAAGGGTGATGTCGTGCCATTGAATTTATGATATTATATGGTGAGGATGAGATTAAAATCACAAAGGGTGATGTCGTGCCATTGTTGATATGTTGTATTTGATTTTCGAATTCATGATTTATTCGGTTGCATTGTTGTTTATTTCAGAAAAAGGATACTTGGCGATTTTGTACTTTCCGTTCTTATCTTACTTTCCTTTTTTACATGTTCCCTCACTGTTATTATTTTAAATGCCCTACTTGTTATTTTTGTTGCTTTATGTATATATCTGCACAAGAGTTTTGTAGGTCTCTTGTCATAGCCTCGTCACTACCTCGTTGGGGTAAGGCTCGACACTTACAGAGTACATTGGGTCGGTTATACGCATGCTACACTTCTGCACTTCTTGTTTAGATTCTGGTGTTGGTCCCAACAGTCTCTAGCGGTGCTTATACAGATCATATCTAATTCTGGAGACTTGAGGTAGACTTGCACGATGATGGCAATCCCTAGAGTCTCCTTTCTTATCTAGCTTTACTGTTTATTTTGTTTCAAACAATTGTATTTTTTTTAGACATTGGTTGTAGCACTTCTAATATGCTCATGTACTTGTGACACTAGATTCTGGGTTTTTTGCTTGTCAGTGTTGGGGTTATTATATCTACTTTGAAATTCTATAGCTTTAACTCTTATGATTTGCTTCCTATTGTCTAAAAATGATTAGTCGTGTACTAATGTTGGCTTGCCTAGGATGTGGATGTTAGGCATCGTCATAGCTCCGTAAGTTGGTATCATAGTACTGGGTTGCCTAGGTCTCACGAGTCATGAGCAAGCTTAGTAGTGTCTGGAGGATCGGTATGGAGACGTCTGTACTTATCTTCAAGAGGCAATAAGGCTTTAAGAATTTTTTTGCTTCTTTCTTACTCTGTCGTGCCACTTTATTCTATAACTAGAATTTGAGTCATTCTATTCTTGTTCTCTCACAGATGGTGAGGACACACACATCATCCACAGTGGTTCTGGAGCCGGCGCCCCAGGTTGCTGCCACTACCAGGGGTAGAGGCCGGGGCCGAGGTCGAGCCAGAGGCAGATGCAGAGTTGAGCTCAGCCTAGAGCATGTGCAGCAACACCTATTGCAGAGCCTCAGATCGAGCAAGAGGAGCAGGTCCCTGTTCAGACCATGCTAGTTAGACCAGCTCAGGTCACAAAGGGGTTTATTGCTACCTCGGTACTTTGGGACGCTCTAGTCCGCTTAGTGGGCCTTATGGAAAGCGTGGCCCAAATCGATGCATTTCTTGTGGCACCAGCTCTCTCTCAGGATGGGGGAGGATCCCAGACTCCCACTACTCACACATAAGAGCAGATGACTCATGGATATCAGACTCCGACAACTACGCCAGTTGGGGTAGTTTAGCCGATTGTTGTCAACAAAGGTCGGAGAGAGGCCCACAATGTCTTCTGAGGGGTTGAAGAGGTTGGATAAGTTCACTAAGATATTTCCTATTCAAATTATTGGTACACCTTGTGAGGACCCACATGATTTCATAGACCGTTGCCATGAGGTATTATGCAAGATGGGTATAGTGGAGTCCAATGGAGTTTCTTTTGAGGTATTTCAGATGTACGATTCCGCTAAGAGGTGGTGGCAGGACTATGTTTGAGGTAGACCAGCAGGATTGCCTCCACATCAGCTCTCACATGTATTCTTGGAGAAGTTCATCCCTTTTACTTTGAGAGAAGATTACCGTAACCGATTTGAGCACCTTCGGCAGGGTAGTATGACTATTACCCAGTACGAAACCAGATTCATGGACTTAACTCGCCATGGAGTTATCTTGATCCCTATTAAGAGGGAGAGGGTGAGGAGATTTAGATATGGACTTACTTTCTGTATCAGGCTACAAATGGCTAGAGAGACTGAGGATGATATTTCCTTCACTCGGGTTATAGAGACTGCTAGGAAGATTGAGAGGATTCGGGGTCAGGGTAGAGAGGAGGCATCTGAGAAGAGGCCTCGTCACGTTGGTTGTTTCGGTGGTGCCTCGTCGGCAGGCAGGGTTTCATTTGGTAGAGGCCATCGTCCCAACCCGATTCAGTCAGCACTTCAGGTATCTCATGGTGCTTCGGGTAGTCGTGGTTCTTATGGGTCTCATCCTGAGCAGTTAGCCTACATCGCACCTTCAGCTCCAATCAGTACACCTCTGGTGCTGAGTTATCAAGGTGGTTATTCAAGTCGATAGGGTAAGTTCAAGGGTCAATAGTCACAACAACCAATGAATTGTTAAACTTTTGGAGATCCGAGGCACGTCACGAGGTTTTGCCCTAGATCACGGAGCACCTAGAGGTGGGGGTCAAGCAACCCGAGGTAGTGGTTAGGCCATTAGAGATGGAGGTCAGCCAAGGAGAGGGTGTCCGAGAGGCGGAGGTCAGAGTGGTGGGGCTCAGCCCTATTTTAATGCATTTTCAGCTAGACCCGAGGTAGAGTCATCAGATGCGTTTATCATAGGTATTGTTCCAGTTAGCCATACAGATGCATCCATTTTATTTTATCTGGTCTCTACTTATTCCTATGTGTGATCCTATTTTGATTTATATCTGGAATTGTGTCGTGATTCTTTGAGTGCTCATGTTTATGTGCCTATGCCAGTGGGAGATTCTATTGTGGTAGACCGTATTTATCATTCGTGTGTAGTCTCTATCGGGAGTTATGAGACTAGGGTAGATTTCCTTCTACTCAGCATGGTGGACTTTGATGTTATCTTGGGCATGGACTAGTCGTCACCATATCATGCTATCTTGAAATGTCACGCCAAGACTGTGACATTATATATGCCAGGGTTGCCTCGATTGGAGTGGAGAGGGACTCATGGTCATTCCACTAGCAGGGCATTTCTTATGTGAAGGCTCGGAGTATGGCCGAAAAGGGATGTCTAGCATATTTGGCCTATATCTGTGATCCTACTACTGATGTTCCTTCAATGAATTCGGTACTAGTTGTGCGCGAGTTTCCATAGGTGTTTCCTACAGATTTGTCGGGGATGCCACCCGACAGAGATATCAAATTCTACATTGATTTGGTTCCGGGCACTCGGTCCATTTCTACTGCAACATACCGTATGGCCCCAGTTGAGTTGAAAAAGCAGTTGCAGGAATTGCTTGACAAGGGATTCATTAGACCTAGTGTCCCGCCTTGGGGGTGTACCGGTGTTGTTTGTGAAGAAGAAGGATGGAATGAGTATAAATTATATGCAGTTGAACAAAGTCACTATCAAGAACAAGTATCAGTTGCCGAGGAGTGATGACTTATTTGATCAGCTTCAGGGTGCCAATGTATGTTCCAAGATTTACTTGAGATTTGGCTACCATCAGTTGAAGATTAGGGCATCGGATGTCCCTAAGATAACTTTTTGGACTCGGTATGGTCACTACGAGTTCTTAGTTATGTCATTTGGCTTGACTAATTCCCCAACAACCTTTATGGATTTGATGAACATGGTGTTCAAGCCCTATCTGGATTCTTTTTTGATTGTTTTCATTGATGATATTTTGGTTTACTCCCGCAGTCGAGAGGAGAACGAGCAGCATCTACGAATCGTACTTTAGACTCCGAGGGATCGTGTAACACCCCAAACTTCTTAGACTAATATTTGCATTCTCAATTGACCATCTATATAATGAGGATAGGTTTTACTTCGCACTTCCTAAACTAAAATTTGGCGATATTTGAAAATTACTTCTTTTACATTGTGGTCATATTTATAAGGAGGTGACATGGTTTTATTATGTAGAACACCCTTATTATCATTTTTGTTAAATTAGTAAGAAATAGAATAGGAAATAAGTATTTTGGGCCAGCCCAATTCTTGATCCTTATCTAAGTAATATGTATCTCTTTTGGATAACTTTTCACAAGCACCTCCCATTTCATTCCTTCATGACAAAGAAAACCCCAATCCTTTCTCCTTTTTATATTTATAAATATTACACCAAAATCTCTAGCTTCTTCAACTAAGCCAACTATGAAGTATTGATCTTGTTAAACTACAAGTTGCTCCTCTCTTTTGTGGTAAGTTACTAAACCAATTTTTACACTAGACAATTGTCGGTGTTTTCATCATATCTCCTTGTATAAAACATCATTTTAAGTGAGACAAACTTTTATGTAAAGCTATTTCATAGATATGTAACTTTTGTTTAGGCTCCTAAAACTAGTTTTGCTTGTATTTATTTGAAAAGGGGTGATGCAGTACAGGGCAGGTGCTGCCCAGATATTCTGTTTTACAAACCCTCCATGTCCTATTGTTAGTATTTTGAGCAAAACCTTTTGAACAAAACCTTTTGAACAAAACTGATATGAGGGTAATTGGAGATTTTATGGTACACTTAGACATATATCTAAATTTTTCATGAAGACCACACAGCCTATTGTTTCTGTTTACATCTTCAAAGCTGAGTTACAACACAAGACAGTGGTACTGTCCAGAATTTTTATTTTTGAAAATTTAGGGTTATTTTCACCGATATCATGTTTAGTTCAAAATGTTGAAATCACTGAACATATATAGAGATTTGATTATGTATTTAAGGTATACATACCCTTATAAAATCTAAGGGTAAGTGTTTGAGGAAGGGGACAAATTTGGTTGGTCTATGGCATAGACGATTTAAACGTCCTCAAAGTGCGGTATTTTGTGGTAAAACAGCTTTGTGTATAAACTTTATTTTGAAATCTTTGTACTTGCTGAATATTTGGAATTAACTTGAGATTTTTCTTCCTTTCTCTTCACTTTAAATCGTCATATTGGTATTATCTCAATATTGTAAGATATTCGCCAAATCGCCCATTCGTACAGATTGCTTGATCATTTTGCATTCTTGTTGGGACTTTTTTCTTCTTGTGTCAGTGACTTTGTCACTCATATCTTCATGCCTCTTGATTCGGATCTTTTGCCATCTTGACTTTGTATTTTTTGTTCGTCTTAATTTATGGAACTTGTCAGTGTTAAGTAGGAACTATTAAGCCATTTTTAGCATGGTTCTTTATTCTCTTGACTATTGGGTTTCGACCCTACTTGATGTGGGGCGTCGGTCCATCTTGATATCTGATTATTCTTAGTGTGATGTCATGACATACATATTGGGCAAAAATAGATATTTGTCAAACTCTCTTGGATTGATGTTATACGATTTTTTGACGCTTGAATCTTGAACATTGATATTGATATTTGGAAACACTTCAAGGTTTGATATCCGACACTTTTGATATATTTATTTCTTACTTTAAATTTATGTTTCATTTGAGCTATCCATGACTGAAAAGGGGAATTGGAGAATCTAATGGCTCCAAGACTAAAGTTTATACGCCACTAAGCTTTATGCTTAGCGATGGTTGTTTTCTATCGTAGGTAATGTGCAAGAAGAGGTTTGAAGAGGACCTTTTGGAGTAGACTATTCGGGAGATTTCGTGGAGATCACATTTTCATATGCACTTAGGTTTTGTATAGTTTTGGGACTTGTAAATTATCTATATGTCACACTTATGTATGTAATTTTGGAGGCTTGTTGGATCTCAAGACCATAAGCTTGTAACTTGAATTTAGTGACTTGTTTTGCTATTTTAGGATGTGTTAATAACCCAAGTCTTGTAATATGCTAAATTTACACTTTATGTTTTAAATATATACAAAGGATAAGACTAGTTTTCCTTTTACACTCGCTAGTTAGAAATTCATGTACAGTACAAACCCGCAGTGATGTCGAATGAAAAGTACAATTTCGTTCGGAAGTTGCTTTAACATGTTGATTATTCAAGAAGGGTTATATCACATTATCTTGATACTTTAATATTGTATTTTATTTAAGAATTTTTACTAAGTGTATTTTCAAACAAACAAATATATTGCACTTGAAATCTTTATCGCATGGGCATATTTCCGCTATTAAATTTTTATGAATGTGTTTTAGATAGCATATTCTGAACGTTATAAGTAGTAAAATAGATTTGTTTCGTATGTAGCGCCCTTCCAAAAAGAGTTTCTACATATTTGGTATCAAAACCTTAGGTTTGTGATTCTAGGACTATTATTGTGACTTGTTAGTGTACTTGTTTCTTTTTAACATGCTTTGTTGCGTGTATTGTGTATATGCATCATGTACATTTCCCTAATGCTATGTGATATCCCTTTTGTAGGAAATACGTTATGATCTCTTCTTCTAATAGACGTATGAAATCCACTCATGAGGGTTCAAATAACTCTTATTCCCAACCCCACTTACAGGATGGGGCTGGAGAACATTTTTCTTATCTTAATTTTCCTTGTACTAGTGGATTAGAAGTGGAAAATAATCAGGGTGTAAGAGTTGGGCTACATCCTCATATGAGTCATAATGCTCCTATTGTTGATCCTCTTTTTCCACAAATGGCTGATTTCTTTCGTCACTTGGCTGGAACAATGTCCGACCCTAATGAAATGAACTTTGAGAAAATGAGAAAAATGGATGGAGTTGCGTTTGAAGGCACTGTTGATCCTTCTGATGCTGAACAATGGCTTGGGCGCATAGAGAGAGTATTTGAGTAATTAAAGTATTCAGAAGTCGCCAAATTTAGATGATTTTGTCCAAGAATTCTTCATGAAGTATGTCCCACCTGCTTATCGTGATGCAACTAAAAATGAGTTTCTGGATTTAAAGCAAAGGGGTACATCTATTGCTGAATATCAACAAAAGTTTCTCAGGCTTTCACGTTATGCTAGGGGTATTATCGACGATGAAAAATATAAGTGCAGGTGATTAAAATATGGTTTGAATGATTCTATCCAAAAGTCGGTGGTGGTCTTGCAATACAAAAATATTTCCAAACTAGTTACAACTGCTCTTACTTGGGAAAGAATTGACAAGGAACAGGCTAGTAGAAATGAAAACAGGTTCAGAAAAGCTAATTCAAAGTATTGCGGTCCATCCAAGAGGGAGAAGTTTGACAATTCCAAGGTTGGTATTGTTCACTTTCAACAAAATAAAAATAGATCAAATATTTCTACTGGTAGTACTCCAGGTTATGGACAAGGAAAGACTCGTATACCCACTTGTGCACAATGTGGAAAGAATCACTATGGTATTTGTAAAAAAGCTTATGGTGCTTGTTTTAATTGTGGGAGCTTCAATCACAAAGTGAAGGATTGTCCTAATCCTAACCCTATTTCTTATCCGCGTACTGAAGGCTCAGTTCAGAAACCTACTACCACTCCTTCTCAAGGGAATGAAGGTGCAAGATCTAGAAACACCCAAACAACAGGTGCAGGTGGAGCTGATCAAGCTAGTGGGTCAAGAGCTACAACACGAGCTTATGCTATGAGACAGAGAGATAACCAAGATGGGGAAGACGTGGTTGTTGGTAAAATTCACTTATTTGGCTTATGTGTTGTTACACTATTTGATCCTGGTTCTACATATTCCTATGTCTTCTTATCACTTGTTTTTCCTGAAAATGTGAAATCTGTGATACTTGATTATGGTGTGCTTGTCAAAAGTCCTTTTGGGTCATCAGGTTGTTTGTAATCAGATCTATCGAAGTGGTCCCTTCGTGATTCAAAATCTAGTCTTCCTTGCTGATTTAATTGAAACGCCTTTCCCAGACTATATGTTATTATCGGTATGGATTGGTTTGATAGATACCATGTAATAGTTGATTGTAGGTCAAAGCATGTGACTTTTAAAGCTCCTACATTTTCGCATATTGTTATTCAAGGTGAAAGATCATTGAAATCTAATATTATATCTGCAGTTGTGGCAAGAAAGATGATTAGTCTGGGTTATAAAGCTTATCTTGCTCATATATTTGAAACACACTTAGAAAGTCCAAGCCTTAAAGATATAGCAGTCGTATGAGAATTTCCTGATATTTTCCCTGAAAATCTTCCTGGTTTGCCCCCAGAAAGGGAAGTTAAATTTCATATAGACATTATTCCTGGAACTATTTCTATTTCTATAACTTCTTACCGAATAGCCCCAACTGAATTGAAGGAGTTGAAAATTCAATTGCACAAACTTCTTGAGAACGATTTTATTCGCCACAGTATTTCTCCTTAGGGAGCTCTTGTTTTATTTGTAAAAACGAAAGTGGGCACTCTTCGGCTTTATATTGATTACCGGCAACTGAACAAGGTAATAATTAAGAATAGATATCCATTACCTAGGATCGATGATTTATTTGACCAGCTAAAGGGTGCTAGGTTGTTCTCGAAAATTGACTTGAGGTATGGGTATTACCAAGTGCGAGAACGTGAGCAAGATTTCAACAACAACAACGACCTAGTGTATTCTCATAAGTGGGGTCTGGGGTTGGTAAGATGTACGGAACCTTACCCCTACTCTGGATGGGCAGAAAGGCATGGATAGAAATTTTAGATAATTAAATAAAGCACAATTCAAGTCAACAAATACTGGGTATGGTCCAAACCCTAGCTACGCATATACAGTCGTCATCTTGCATATACGTGACTCCTGAAATATGAATTAAGTAGAAATCAAGTCACCTATGGGGAGAATTCCCTATTACAAGGATAGACAAGAGACTTACCTCCACTTGCAACCTCAAATCAAGCAATAATTTCCAAAACATCCAAATTCAACTCCAAACGACCCAAAATATACAAACAAATAACTCAATAACATCAAATAAAGCCATATGAAACAACCCCAAAGAATAAAGATTTGATGTTTATACATATACACAAATTCAACCAAAAGGTTAACCCAATGCCGCTCCCTGAAACCTAACAAAACTCACAAATCCCAAACACTGATTCTAATGCGAGTCCAAAAATATAAGTTTCATCCATAACCGACTCCAAATCGGGGTTTAAATCTCAATTATTCGCTTTCCAAACGTTTTGTTAAACCACCCCCCCCCAAATTTCACTTTAAAATCCATGTTTTTAGGTGTAGAAATCAATGTAAAATCATGATATAAAAGTCAAATCCAAGAGAAAATTGTTTACCTCCAAAGTAGAAGTGAACCTGCTCTCCAAAATCTTCACTTCTCGAAGTCTAAGGTTCAAAATATGAGAGAATGGGCAAAATCCCGAAATTATATCATTACGTGCACTGCCCAGTTATACACTTCACAATCACGAGACCTCCATCGCGATTAAGAGGCCAAATTCCTGCCTAGTCGACGCCCTTCTTCTCGAACGAGAGACCCTAATTGCAAACGCGGAGCACTAGTCTCCCTAGCCTACGCAAATGCGAGCCTCGCTCCGTGAACGCGAAGGCCATTCCACTGTCAGGTGCCACACCAACACGAATGCAATGAATCCATTTCGATCGCGAAGAGTTATAGTCCCCCTACTAGTTCCCCTTCTTGGCGATTGTGAGATAAGCTTCGCGATCATGAAGCACTGCTACTAACTAGAAAACCAACAATCCTTAACAAAGAAGAAATGATCTAAAACCACCCCGAAACACACCCGAGTCCCCGAGACCTCGTCCAATCATCCCAACAAGTCCCAATACCTTATCCAAACTTGTACGAATGCTCCAAACACCACGACTAACATCAAAACCAAGAATCGATGGCCAATTCAAGCTTAGTGAACTATTCAAACTTCCAATATCTAAAGTCATGCCGAACAACGTCTAATCAACTCAGAATGACCTCTACCTTTGCACACAAGTTCCAAATGTCATAAAGAACCTTTCCAACTTCCAGAACAACATTCCGAACCTGATAGTATCAAAGACAACTCTCGATCAAACCTATGAACTATCCAAACCTTCAAATTTCCATCATTCCACATATGGGGACACAACCTTCTAGAAACCTCCGAATTCAAATCCGAACACACGCCCAAGTCCAAAATTACCATACTAACCTATTGAAATAATCATATCTCGATTCCGGGGTCTTTTATCCAAAAGTCAAACCTTGATCAACTCTTCCAACTTAAAGTTTCCAAATTGAGAATTACTCTTCCAAATCAATTTCAAACCTCTCGAAACTCAAACTCAACCATACACGCAAGTTATAATGCATCATACGAAGCTACTCAAATCGCAAATAATTGAACAAAATTCTAGAGCTCGAAATGACCGATTGGGTCATTACACAGTTATTCCTTTTGCATGCCTTGAAGGACCTTTCCTTATTTCATATTAACACTATTTAGTCATTCGGACAATATTGTATTTGATTCTGACCATGTATTTACCTATTCTATAGAGCGCACGTACTCGGTGGCATTAGATTTTGGGATGGTTTTCAGTTGTACCATTATTTGACTTTAGTTATTTATATTATTCTGCATTTGAGACTATTTTATACTTTTATTTTAAGTTTATTCATGCACATTGGCTGTTGACTTGCCTAGCAAGATCTTAAGGAAGTCTATTGGTGGAATGACATGAAGAGGAATGTGGCAGACTTTGTGGCAAGGTGTCCGAATTGTCAGCAAGTAAAGGCCGAACATCAACGGCCTGGTGGGTTGGCACAGAACATAGAAATTACCATGTTGAAGTGGGAGATGATTAATATTGATTTTGTGGTAGGATTACCATGCACTCCGCGCAAGTTTGACTCAATTTGGGTGATCGTGGAATGACTCACGAAATCAGCTCATTTCTTGCCAATTAAATCTTCCGACACAGCGGAACAATATGCTCAGTTGTATATCAAGGAAATAGTCAGGCTACATGGCACTCTAGTTTCTATCATTTCCGATCTAGGGGCTTAGTTCACGGCCAATCTTTGGAAGAAATTTTAGCAAGGTTTAGGTACTCAGGTAAATCTTAGTACAACCTTCCATTCATAGACCGACGGGCAAGCAGAGCAGGCTATTCAGGACATGTTGCATGCTTGTGTTCTTGATTTCAAGGGTAGTTGGGATGATCATTTTCCACTCATAAAGTTTGCTTATAACAACAGCTTTCATGCGAGTATTTAGATGGCACCATTTGAGGCATTGTATGGTAGGAGATGTAGATCTCCCATTGGGTGGTTCGAGATTGGGGAAGCTGAGTTGATAGGGCCAGACCTCATGCATCAGGCTATGGAGAAGGTTAAGATCATATAGGAGTGGTTGAAAACTGTCCAGAGTCGTCAAAAATCCTATTCAGATGTCTGTCACAGAGACTTAGAGTTCAAAGAAGATGATTGAGTATTTCCGAAGGTTTCCCACATAAAGGGTATAATGCGGTTCTGAAAGAAAGGGAAATTGAGTCCGAGGTATGTCGGGCCGTACAAAATCATTCAGAGAATTGGCTAGGTGGCGTACAAGCTTGAGCTACCACCCGAGATATCATTAGTACACCCAATATTCCATGTGTCTATGTTGAAGAAGGTAGTGGGAGATCCGTCAGCTATTGTGCCGGTTGAGACCATTAAGGTCAATAAAGAATTGTCATATGAAGAAATTCCAATTGCCATTCTTGATAGGCAAGTGCGAAAGTTGAGAAATAAAGAAATTGCCTCCGTGAAAGTGTTATGGCGAAACCAGCAGGTTGAAAAGGCCACTTTGGAGGCCGAGGAAGAAATGAAGAAGAAGTATCCTTACTTGTTTGAATAGCTGTGGAATCCTTTCTTTTTATGAACTTGTTGCCTATGATGTTTGTATCACTTGTTCAGTTAATCTAAAGGTGTTCCTTTTTATTATATGTTGCCTATGAGGCCACGATTAGTATTGTTATGAGTTTTGCTACGTCGTTAGGTTGTGCATATAGTGGTAATGTGTGTTTCTGGGGCTCTCTAACAAGTGGATAGGCCTAGTTACAAAGGAAACTCTGGCGAAATTTCTGGAAATTTGGGGAGTTAGTTAAATTTGGGGTTGCTATTGTAGGGTATGATAACTGAGTTGTAGAAGGCGCTAATAATGGACCCTGATCCTCACTCGAGGAGGAATGGTCTTAAGTGGGGGAGGATGTAAGTTCCCGTAAAATATTTCCTAAAAACTCAGATTTCGTGATGCCAAGGTAGGCGTAGAGGTTAATAGTAGTAGAAATTCTTCGTGGCGGGCTTGCGACCCGCGGTTCAAACTTTTGGATTGAACAGTGCACTGGGTAGTTAAAGGAAAATGTTGGGCAGAAGTACGCATTTCTCCGGCCCATTCTGAGGCCGCAGAACCACTCTGCGGACCGCAGACTGGTCGCAGAGTGGGGCAAGTTTCTAGGGCATTTTTATGTCAAATTTCGCGGCCATTATGCGACCACATAACCATTTCGTGGGCTGCATTCTTGTCACATATCCCGCCTTGGGAGTTTTCTAAGGGAGGTTCTGCGGTCGCGTAGTGCACCGCAGAACCGTTCTGCGGTGCATTATGCGACCGCAAAATAGGTCTGCGGGCCGTTAGTAACCGCATACCAGGTTAGTTTCTTTCCAGCTCTAGCACCCATTTTCACGGTTATTTCGCGGACCGCATAACCACTATGCGGTCGCATATGTGACTGCAGAACCTGTTCTGGAGCATCGATTTTGGGGATTTTAAACCCGACCCTATTCCGTTAAAACACACCCCATAGAGCATTTTGAGCACATTTATGATATTTTAGAGTGAGAGGGAGAGTTCTTATAGTGGGGGAGCAATCTTTAACCATTATCCATCAATGCTTGCTCAATGATTAAGGATTAACAAAGTGAGTCTTCACCCTAAAGGTAAGAATCTATGCCCTAACTCTCAATTTCGAAATCTTGCAAAAATGGGGTAATTAGAGAGGAAATTATTGGGAGTGGGGGTTGTTGTCTTTTATGCATGTATCCTTGAAGTATGTGGGAAGGTTGTGAGATAAAAATGGTAGAGGGTGGGTTGGTAAATGATGGAATCTTCCACAAAAGAGCCTTAGAAACTTAATGCACACCTAGTGTTTGATAATATGTTCAAATGAGCTAGAATCATGACCATCTTCCTAATTTTGGTCCAACTTGTTATATTTCTAAAATAGATTGAAGTTGCTAAGAATTCCGGATCAATTTAGAGTTTGAGAAGCTAAATTGAGGTATGTTGGATAAACCCCCTTCTTCTTAGAATCGAATCCCATGGTGTTCATGTAAGTGGAGTAAGTCCTTGATCATTATTGAATTGGCTTTTCCTAATGTGGTTATGTTGAAGGATGTTTGTTCAATGTTTATTCTAAATGCTTCATCGTGTCATCTTGCCATTTGAGAATATGTTCAAAATGTGGAATATGTGTTAGGAATGTTAAAATTTCATGTCAAGACCGAAGTAAAGGTTATTATGCCAAATTGTATGAAAGGCCTCTATATGCCTAGGATTTCCCAAATTGCTCATATGTGAATTAATGTCTTGAATGTGAAGCCCTATTGATGTTGATAATGATAATGATATTAGAATGTGGAAAAGGAGACCAGAACTATGAAATACGGCCAAGTGCCAAGAATGACTTTGTAATTGTGATCACTAATGCCAATGAACTTAAAGTATATGAAAGGGTACAGTGTGGGATGATTGATTGAAAAAGGTAAAGTCTCAAATAAGATGGCCTAGATGATCGGGCCGAGATCGGACTCCGTATAAGAACACGGTGGTATTGTGGATGAAATTGTGAAAATGGTTGATGTCTCAAATGAGATGGCCTAGCCGATCGGGCCGTGATTGGACGCCATGCCGCACACATGGTGGTACTGTGCTGGAAATTATAATGAAATTGTGGTAATGTCTCAAATGAGATGGCCTAGCCGATCGGGCCGTGATTGGACGCCATGCCGCACACATGGTGGTACTGTGCTGGAAATTATAATGAAATTGTGGTAATGTCTCAAATGAGATGGCCTAGCCGATCGGGCCGTGATTGGACGCCATGCCGCACACATGGTGGTACTGTGCTGGAAATTATAATGAAATTGTGGTAATGTCTCAAATGAGATGGCCTAGCTGATCGGGCTGAGATCAGAATCCGTGTTAGAATACAGAGGTATTGTGAATTATGGAATATCGGTACTAAAGGTCACCCAGCCTAATAATACAGAAATTGACTTGAAAATTTATATGATCCTTAACATTATTGTTTCTATACTATTTGAAACCCTTATCGAATTCTTGATTGTTCCTCTTGTATTATTATTCATTCTATTGAGTTGGTGTTTAGTTTTACATACTAGTGCTATTCGACGGTACTAACGTCTCTTTTACTGGGGGTGCTGCATCTTTATAGAT
This sequence comes from Nicotiana otophora, assembly GCA_000715115.1. Lineage (NCBI taxonomy): Eukaryota > Viridiplantae > Streptophyta > Magnoliopsida > Solanales > Solanaceae > Nicotiana > Nicotiana otophora. Next base: position 18,830 of record AWOL01S0071016.1, on the reverse strand, counting down.
GCAGGTGGTTACATATTAGACAGTATTGATCACAGATAGTGCTGCATCCTCTTCTCAGCGGACTCGGTGAGCCCCNCTTAATGCACACCTAGTGTTTGATAATATGTTCAAATGAGCTAGAATCATGACCATCTTCCTAATTTTGGTCCAACTTGTTATATTTCTAAAATAGATTGAAGTTGCTAAGAATTCCGGATCAATTTAGAGTTTGAGAAGCTAAATTGAGGTATGTTGGATAAACCCCCTTCTTCTTAGAATCGAATCCCATGGTGTTCATGTAAGTGGAGTAAGTCCTTGATCATTATTGAATTGGCTTTTCCTAATGTGGTTATGTTGAAGGATGTTTGTTCAATGTTTATTCTAAATGCTTCATCGTGTCATCTTGCCATTTGAGAATATGTTCAAAATGTGGAATATGTGTTAGGAATGTTAAAATTTCATGTCAAGACCGAAGTAAAGGTTATTATGCCAAATTGTATGAAAGGCCTCTATATGCCTAGGATTTCCCAAATTGCTCATATGTGAATTAATGTCTTGAATGTGAAGCCCTATTGATGTTGATAATGATAATGATATTAGAATGTGGAAAAGGAGACCAGAACTATGAAATACGGCCAAGTGCCAAGAATGACTTTGTAATTGTGATCACTAATGCCAATGAACTTAAAGTATATGAAAGGGTACAGTGTGGGATGATTGATTGAAAAAGGTAAAGTCTCAAATAAGATGGCCTAGATGATCGGGCCGAGATCGGACTCCGTATAAGAACACGGTGGTATTGTGGATGAAATTGTGAAAATGGTTGATGTCTCAAATGAGATGGCCTAGCCGATCGGGCCGTGATTGGACGCCATGCCGCACACATGGTGGTACTGTGCTGGAAATTATAATGAAATTGTGGTAATGTCTCAAATGAGATGGCCTAGCTGATCGGGCTGAGATCAGAATCCGTGTTAGAATACAGAGGTATTGTGAATTATGGAATATCGGTACTAAAGGTCACCCAGCCTAATAATACAGAAATTGACTTGAAAATTTATATGATCCTTAACATTATTGTTTCTATACTATTTGAAACCCTTATCGAATTCTTGATTGTTCCTCTTGTATTATTATTCATTCTATTGAGTTGGTGTTTAGTTTTACATACTAGTGCTATTCGACGGTACTAACGTCTCTTTTACTGGGGGTGCTGCATCTTTATAGATGCAGGTGGTTACATATTAGACAGTATTGATCACAGATAGTGCTGCATCCTCTTCTCAGCGGACTCGGTGAGCCCCATTTCATTCTGGGGTCAAGATTGTACCTTTTGTTTATATTGTGGTCACATTTTGAGGTATAGCCGGGGCCTTGTTGCCGGCACCATCTTTACTCTCTTTGGTATCTTTGTAGACTCCGTAGACACTATGTGGGTTGTATATATGGGTGTTGGGAATGCTAAATAAGTTATGTTGTGTTTGATCACTTGTTTCCCTCCAGCTATAAGAAATGTGTATTTTGAGACTTAAAGGCGCAATGACTAATGAAACGATTAAGGATTGTGTGAATGAGCTTCCTACTCTATAAGTAATGAAATCACGTCTTGTCTTGATCATGGGTGAATTGGGTAGAAAGTATCTAATAGGCTTGCTCGGCTAGGTTCATTCGGTTAAGCGTCGGTCGCGCCTCCCGAGGATGGGGCGTGACACAAGGCTAAGGGATAAACCTGCAAATGTAGTGATCAAGATTGACATGGCAAAGGCTTATGATAGGGTTCTTGGAAGTATTTAATGCATGTTTTGAGGAGAATGGGGCTTGCTAAACAATTTATTAACATGATATGGAATTAGCTCTCCAATAATTGGTATTCAGTGTTGATTAATGGCCAAGCTTCAAGATTCTTTCACTCTACAAGAGGGGTCAAGCAAGGAGATCCTTTATCTCCAGCTTTGTTTATTCTATCAGCTGAGGTACTGTCTAGATCCTTGAACAAGTTGTTTGAAGATAGGATATTTAGGGGGTATGGTATGCCAAAGTGGACAGATCCTTTAAACCATCTAGCATATGCTGATGATACCATCATATTTGCTTATGATAATCCATATTCATTGGAGAAGATAGTTGTAGTGTTGAGAAAATATGAGTGCACATACGGATAGCTAATTAATAAGGCAAAGAGCTCCTTTTATATGCATTCAAATATTTCTAGAGCATTGTTCAATTCAGTTGGAATAATCAATGGATTTGCAAAAGGTGAGTTTCCATTTACATACCTTGGATGCCCATTATTTTACACGAGGAGGAAAGATTACGATAATGATCTCATCAAAAAGGTCAAAGCAAAGTTGCACTAATGGAAAGGGAAGTTAATGTCCTTTGGTGGAAAGGCTACATTGATCTCAAGTATGCTCCAAAGCATGCCTACTCACATACTCTCAATGTTGGAGCCTCCTGAAAATGTATTGGAGCACTTACACAAGACATTTGCTAGATTCGTTTGGAGTAAAAAGGAAGAAGGAAGAAGTAGACATTGGACTAAATGGAAGAACCTATGTCTACCCAAGGAAGAAGGAGGATTAGGTTTTAGATCTCTGTTTGATGTGTCAAAAGCTTTATTTACCAAATTATGGTGGAAGTTTAGGACATCAAAATCTTTATGGTCCAACTTCATGTGGAATAAGTACTGCAAGAAGGAAATACCTACAGTGGTGCAATCTAGAAATGGCTCTCATGTATGGAGGAAAATGTTAAAGGCAAGGGAGGAAGTGGAGCATGAAATCCTATGGGAGATGAATAGAGGATCTACAAACGTATGGCATGAAAACTGGACTGGGGTTGGGTCTAGGTATCATGTACTGCCTCTAGACTTTCATATTAATGAAAAGCTACAAGAAGTAGCAGAATTGAGGGATGCAAAAGGATGGAATGATCAGCTTCTGGGTCATACTTTTCTAGAAGATATTGCTGAGTATATAAGGAAGGAAGTGCACTTTGATCACACTAATGACATCTAGGATACACCTAGGTTGATGCTAACCCCATCAGGTAAATTCTTTGTGAGCGGTGCATGGAAAATATTGACGCATAAAGCTACTATATAGCCAAATTTCAAACTAATGTGGACTAAAGGACTACCTTTTAAGATTAGTTTTTTCATATGGAGATTATGGCAAAGGAAACTTCCTAATATATGATTTATGGAGGATAAATGGGTACATAATAGTGTCTAGATACTGATGCTGCTAGAATCCATTAGAAGAGATACTTCAGCACATCTTCCTAACAAGTATTATTGCTAATACGGTTTGGAAGACCTTCCTTCAAGATGCAGGTTTAACTGTCAATCTGGTACATGTGCATCAAGTGATCAAAGCATGGTGGAGTGCTAGATGTTGTGCAAAGCTCAGGCCATTATTTCAGGCAGTTCCAACAATTATTACTTGGGAGCTTTGGAAAAGGAGAAATTCTATGAAGAACGGAGGTATAGTTTCATGTCATAGGGTGATGCATGAAGTTAACAAAACACTATAATTTTTAGAAAAGGTGAGGTATCCTTGGATTTCGAACATTCCGTTCCTTTGGCCGGATATGATCACATACTTTGAAAACTATAAGCCTGTTGTGGTACCAAGAAGAGTAACTTGGTAGTGCCCTTAGGAAGGATGGTATAAATGCAACACTGATAGGGCTTCAAAGGGTAATCCAGGTCCTATTTCATTTGATTTTTGTGTGAGGGATTGTTCTGGGGATCTCGTATATGCGAAGGCAGTGAAGATAGGAGATACTACCAACATTGTGGCTGAGGGTGAGGCAATTGTTGAAGGGTTATCTTATTCTATAGAAAAGCAGCTCCATCCTCTTATCCTTGAGACTGACTCTTTGGTGATGAAGAAGATAATTGAAGATGAATAGGAGTCTCCTTGGTATATAGAGGCTGAAGTGAGGAAGATTAAGGAGATTAAGAGCACTATCAATGTGCTCTTTCAGCATGTGCTAAGGGAGGGCAATGTTGTGCCAGATTTGTTAGCTAGCATTATTTTCTCTATTGCAGGTACAATCAGTTTTAGCTCATTCCACAAATTACCTAGTTAAGGAAAGACTTTGATCAACATGGACAAAGCTCAGATTCATGGCCTTAGGGTTAGGGTTGCTAAGAAAAGAGCTCTAGATTGATGAGAGATCCTGTGAAGTCATAGCCTGTTGTTTCTTTTGCCTATGCTTCCTCGCATATCTATATAATGTGTAATTACTGTCTAGTGGTATTAGCATGGATTCATTCTCATTCTGGAGGTAGTGACACACTGTACGGAACTTTAGGGCAAACATGCAAGATATGTTCTCAACTACAGGATTACAAGGTGTTATGCTGATAGTTAATAAGGTTTGGTACAACTTCTATTTCTTTCCTAGCAGACTGGATAGTACTACTGCATTAGCTGAATTTCAAGAGCAACTGCTGCTCAATCTTAGCTGATGTATAGTATTTGAACATTCTCTAGTTGTATTAGTGTGGTTACATGCTCATTCTGGAGATAAGAAGGCATTATATGGCTCACATTTACTATGCAGGCAATTGTTGATCTATAGACTAGAAGGAACTTGTTTTAGGTACTGTCCTATTGGCTATATTCTGGCAATAGAGTGGGCTGTTGTGCACGTAGATGGAGGTCAAGTTTGCAGATTACAAGCTATATCAACACTTGCTTCTTGCAGTTCTGGATGGCTACTATGCAGTGATGTAATTGTTTGGAGTCCTCATTTGCCTTGTTCATGGGAGTACTGTCCTGTGGAATGCATAACATGGTGCCTGGCGAGCGATTTGGAGGTGATACTATATGGTTATTGCCCTCGGCCTTTGGACACACTGGCACTACTTCTTAAGGAAGCTTACATCCTACCTTTATGTAATAACTAGCTTGTTAATTTCGATTTTAGTTTCTTCTATTTTAGCTAGTGATAGTTTACATTTTTAGAGTTATTTGGACACCTTGTAAGACTTGGACCCAATTTTGGAATTTTATATATATATATATATATTAGCTACTAGGTAATCAGCCTAGTAGTATATTTGTTAAAACAATTAATACTAGGAAAGTTCTTAAAGCTTGTTTTAACTTATTTGAGTATTATTTGACTAGACTCGAGTTGTTTGGAGGCTTGTTCCAACGGAAAAGCAGTATTGGAGAGTTGAGTTACTCCAGAAAAAGATAAGTGTTCTGGTTAACTTTGATTTGAGGGAATACATGGATCTATTTTATACATGCTAAATGTGTTAGGGGCAGTATATATGCATGGTGATGAGTGTATATGTGTTTTGGCATTGTTAAAACATGCGGGTAGAATTAGCCTTATTCATGTCATGTGATTCCGTGCTTGTGAGGAAGAGTGATTTATGCATGAAGGTTGTTTCTGTGCTTCTTGACATTATTATTATTATTATTGCAAGAAGGGTGTGTCCGTGCTTGGTGAGGAAGAGTGATACACACACACACACACACACACACACACACACACACACATATATATATATATATATATATATATATATATATGCACAAAGAATGTTTCCTTGCTGGTGGCGATAAGAGGTATGAGCATGTAGGGTGTTTTCGTGCTATTTGATATAATACTGTTACTCGTTCCTTTTATTAGGTTGATATATTGATTTGGCTGTGATGTTTCATGGGTATTATTTCATCCTCTTGGATTTGATTTGTTGATAAATGGTTTGGTTGTGATATTAGAGAAACGTGATCGTTGTTTCTTTTAGTTGATCATTTTAATATTTCTCGTAATTACTCTCGTTATATCTCTTGTTATTTCCCTTACTTATTAACTACACATGTTTATAAAATAGGTGTCTTGCCCGATTGCCGTCACTACCTCATCGAGGATAGGCTTGACACTTAATGAGTACATGTGATCGGTTGTACTAATACTATACTTCTATACTTCTTGTACAAATCTAGGCGTTGGTAGTAGCGGACATCCGAGAGGTGGTTGGTACTAGCGGAGTTTTGAGAGGTGCTTATCTTGGACACTTGGGAGACTCGAGGTAGTGCTCCATAGCTGTTCGCAGGCTCTAGAGTCACCTTCATTATCTTTACTACTATTTATTTGCATCAGACAGTATTGTATAAATTTAGTCTTTGTAGTTAATACTCCTTAGAACTCATGCATTTAGTGACATCAGTCTTGGGAAGTTGTGTACACAACTGTGATGGTTTTAGACTTATTATGTTGATTTAGGAGATTCACTCTTTATTTTTGATATTATATTGTTAAATTACTAGTTTTGATTCTTTAATTATTGTTAAGTGTTGGCTTGCCTTGCAAGTGGGGTTAGGCACCATCACGATCCCTTGGTTGGGATTTTGGGTGGTGAAAAGTTGGTATCAAAGCCCTAGGTTGAATAAGTCTCACAAGTCATGAGCATGTCTAGTAGAGTCATGTGGTTCGGTATGGAGACGCCTATACTTTTCTTCGAGAGGTTACAGGATAATTAGGAAACTTCATTATCTTTCTTTCTCTATCGTGCAACTTTATTTTATCCTAAAGATTTAATCTTTACTCTTTGTTCTCTCATAGATAGTGAGGACACGTGCTTCAACCATAGCGGAGCATGAGCCACAACTCTAGGTTGTAGCCGGTACTAGGGGTAAATGCCGAGACAAGGGAAAATTGAGAGCCCAGTCCAGGGAACGTGAAGTAGCACCTACAACTACTCATGCTCGTGCTAGAGCAACATTTGAGCCACAGATAGCTCTAGATGATGAGTAGATTCCAGTTCAATATGAACTAGTAAGGCCATCTCAGGTTCCAGAGGGGCAGATTGCTACCTAGTGCTTCAAGACGCCTTGGTCCGTATGAATTATTTTATGGAGAGCATGGCCTAGGCATGTGTACTTCCTATTTCACCGGCCACTTCTCAAACACTTGCCATGCACACTCCAAAGTAGATGGTGCAAGGATATCAGACTCTAGGGGTGTCACTAGTTGTGGTGGTTTAGCCTATTATTAGAGCTTGAGGTTAGGCCTACTATGTCTAATGATAAGCATAAGTGGACGCATAAGTTTCAGAAATTTCACTTTCCTCATTTCAGTGGTATGCCTATAGAGGATGTTTAGGAGTTCTTTGACTCATGGGAGTTTGCATAATTTGGGGCTGGTAGAGTCCAGTAGGGTTGAATTCTCTGTCTTCCATATGTAGGGATTGGCAAGAGGTGGTGGCAAACCTATGAGCAGGGCAGACCAACAAGGCCACCTCCACTTACTTGGGCTCAATTTTCACAGCTTTTCTTGGAGAAGTTTATTCACTCGCTTATAAGGATGACCTACCTAGTCAGTTTGAGCATCTATAGTAGGGTGGTATGACTATTACCCCGTATGCGATGAGGTTTGTTGATTTGTCTCATCATATAGCTATCTTGATCCCTATTAAGAAGCAGAAGCTACAAAGATTCATAGAGGGGCTTACTTATGGTATTAGACTTTAGATGGATAGGGAGGCCGAGACTGAGACGTCATTCACTCAGGTAGTTGGGACTTCTAGCAGAATGGAGCATAGCCAAGGGAGATATGCAATGAGTGACAAGAGGCCTCATCATTTTGGTGGTTTCAGTGGTGACTCATCTAGAGGTAGGGGTCATTTCGGTAGAGGTCATGTTGTTTATCCAATTCATTTAGCACTCTAGGTTTCTCATGGTACTTCACGTATCCATAGTACTTATGGTTCACGCCAGGGCACTTAGAGTTTCTATAGTGGTCATTCGGGTCATTAGGGATAGCTTCAGGTTCAACAACCACGTCAACAGAGGGATTGCTATGAGTTTGGGGATTTGAGGCACATTGTGAGGCATTGTCCCAAGTTGTAGAGTGGTATACCACATCAGGGTAGTCATGATATGATTTCAGCACCAGTTGCTACACCACCCGCCCAACCAGCTAGGGGTGGGGGTCAGCCAGCTAGAGATGGAAGTCATCCAGGTAGAGGTCATCCTAGAGGATGGGACATGCTGGTGGGGCTCAATACCATTGTTANATATATATATATATATATATATATATATATATATGCACAAAGAATGTTTCCTTGCTGGTGGCGATAAGAGGTATGAGCATGTAGGGTGTTTTCGTGCTATTTGATATAATACTGTTACTCGTTCCTTTTATTAGGTTGATATATTGATTTGGCTGTGATGTTTCATGGGTATTATTTCATCCTCTTGGATTTGATTTGTTGATAAATGGTTTGGTTGTGATATTAGAGAAACGTGATCGTTGTTTCTTTTAGTTGATCATTTTAATATTTCTCGTAATTACTCTCGTTATATCTCTTGTTATTTCCCTTACTTATTAACTACACATGTTTATAAAATAGGTGTCTTGCCCGATTGCCGTCACTACCTCATCGAGGATAGGCTTGACACTTAATGAGTACATGTGATCGGTTGTACTAATACTATACTTCTATACTTCTTGTACAAATCTAGGCGTTGGTAGTAGCGGACATCCGAGAGGTGGTTGGTACTAGCGGAGTTTTGAGAGGTGCTTATCTTGGACACTTGGGAGACTCGAGGTAGTGCTCCATAGCTGTTCGCAGGCTCTAGAGTCACCTTCATTATCTTTACTACTATTTATTTGCATCAGACAGTATTGTATAAATTTAGTCTTTGTAGTTAATACTCCTTAGAACTCATGCATTTAGTGACATCAGTCTTGGGAAGTTGTGTACACAACTGTGATGGTTTTAGACTTATTATGTTGATTTAGGAGATTCACTCTTTATTTTTGATATTATATTGTTAAATTACTAGTTTTGATTCTTTAATTATTGTTAAGTGTTGGCTTGCCTTGCAAGTGGGGTTAGGCACCATCACGATCCCTTGGTTGGGATTTTGGGTGGTGAAAAGTTGGTATCAAAGCCCTAGGTTGAATAAGTCTCACAAGTCATGAGCATGTCTAGTAGAGTCATGTGGTTCGGTATGGAGACGCCTATACTTTTCTTCGAGAGGTTACAGGATAATTAGGAAACTTCATTATCTTTCTTTCTCTATCGTGCAACTTTATTTTATCCTAAAGATTTAATATTTACTCTTTGTTCTCTCATAGATAGTGAGGACACGTGCTTCAACCATAGCGGAGCATGAGCCACAACTCTAGGTTGTAGCCGGTACTAGGGGTAAATGCCGAGACAAGGGAAAATTGAGAGCCCAGTCCAGGGAACGTGAAGTAGCACCTACAACTACTCATGCTCGTGCTAGAGCAACATTTGAGCCACAGATAGCTCTAGATGATGAGTAGATTCCAGTTCAAGATGAACTAGTAAGGCCATCTCAGGTTCCAGAGGGGCAGATTGCTACCTAGTGCTTCAAGACGCCTTGGTCCGTATGAATTATTTTATGGAGAGCATGGCCTAGGCATGTGTACTTCCTATTTCACCGGCCACTTCTCAAACACTTGCCATGCACACTCCAAAGTAGATGGTGCAAGGATATCAGACTCTAGGGGTGTCACTAGTTGTGGTGGTTTAGCCTATTATTAGAGCTTGAGGTTAGGCCTACTATGTCTAATGATAAGCATAAGTGGACGCATAAGTTTCAGAAATTTCACTTTCCTCATTTCAGTGGTATGCCTATAGAGGATGTTTAGGAGTTCTTTGACTCATGGGAGTTTGCATAATTTGGGGCTGGTAGAGTCCAGTAGGGTTGAATTCTCTGTCTTCCATATGTAGGGATTGGCAAGAGGTGGTGGCAAACCTATGAGCAGGGCAGACCAACAAGGCCACCTCCACTTACTTGGGCTCAATTTTCACAGCTTTTCTTGGAGAAGTTTATTCACTCGCTTATAAGGATGACCTACCTAGTCAGTTTGAGCATCTATAGTAGGGTGGTATGACTATTACCCCGTATGCGATGAGGTTTGTTGATTTGTCTCATCATATAGCTATCTTGATCCCTATTAAGAAGCAGAAGCTACAAAGATTCATAGAGGGGCTTACTTATGGTATTAGACTTTAGATGGATAGGGAGGCCGAGACTGAGACGTCATTCACTCAGGTAGTTGGGACTTCTAGCAGAATGGAGCATAGCCAAGGGAGATATGCAATGAGTGACAAGAGGCCTCATCATTTTGGTGGTTTCAGTGGTGACTCATCTAGAGGTAGGGGTCATTTCGGTAGAGGTCATGTTGTTTATCCAATTCATTTAGCACTCTAGGTTTCTCATGGTACTTCACGTATCCATAGTACTTATGGTTCACGCCAGGGCACTTAGAGTTTCTATAGTGGTCATTCGGGTCATTAGGGATAGCTTCAGGTTCAACAACCACGTCAACAGAGGGATTGCTATGAGTTTGGGGATTTGAGGCACATTGTGAGGCATTGTCCCAAGTTGTAGAGTGGTATACCACATCAGGGTAGTCATGATATGATTTCAGCACCAGTTGCTACACCACCCGCCCAACCAGCTAGGGGTGGGGGTCAGCCAGCTAGAGATGGAAGTCATCCAGGTAGAGGTCATCCTAGAGGATGGGACATGCTGGTGGGGCTCAATACCATTGTTATGCATTTCCGGGTAGGCCTAAGGCAGAGTCGTCCGATGTAGTTATCACATGTATTATTTCAGTCTATCATAATGATGCTACGATTTTGTTTGATCTAGGTTCTACTTATTCATATGTGTCATTATATTTTGTATCACACTTGAGTATGCCTCGTGATTCTCTTGATATTCCAATTTTGTGTCTACATCGGCTAAGGATTCTATAGTAATTGATCTGGTGTACCGATCTTGTGCTGTTACTATTCATAATTTTGCCACTACGATTGATCTCTTCTTTTATGATATGGTGGATTTTGAGGTTATTCTTGGTATGCATTTGTTATCCTCGTATCATGATATCCTGGATTGTCACGCCAAGATAATGACTTTAGTTATTGCAAGGTTTCCTAGGCTAGAGTGGAGAGGGACCCGTGGGCATTCCATGAGTATAGTGATTTTATTTTTGGAGGCTCAGCGCATGGTTGAGAAGGGATGTCTAACATATTTGTCTTACATTTGAGATTCTAGTGTGGAGGTTCCTTCTATGGACTCAGTACTGATTGTGAGAGAATATTTGGAGGCGTTTCTTGCTGATTTATCGGGCATGTTACCCGATAGAAATTTTGATTTATGCATTGATTTAGTTTCAGGCTCCCTATCAATTTTTATTTCTCTATATCGTATGGCTCCAGCTGAGCTGAAAAAGTTGAAAGAGTAGTTGCAAAATTTTCTTGATAAGGGGTTCATTGGACTGAGTGTTTCCCGTTGGGGTGCTTCAGTGTTTTTTGTAAATAAGAAGAAGGATGGATCAATGAGGTTGTGCATAGATTATCAACAGTCAAACAAGGTTACTATCAAGAACAAGTTTCCATTGCCTCGTATTGTTGATTTGTTTGGCCAGCTTAAGGGTGCCAAGGTGTTCTCCAAGATTAAGTTGAGATTGGGATATCATCAGTTTAAGATCAGGGCTTCCGATGTACCTAAGTTAGCTTTTAGGACTCGATATGGTCATTATGAGTTCTTGGTGATGTTATTTGGGTTGACTAATGCCCTGGCTGCTTTCATGGATTTGATGAACTAGGTGTTCAAGCCTTATTTTGATTCTTTTATGATTTTGTTCAATTATGACATCTTGGTTTACTCTCGTAGTAGGGAGGAGCATGTCCAGCAATTGAGAGTAGTACTTCAAACTTTGAAGGATCGTAAGCTTTATGCCAATTTTTGAAATGTGATTTATAATTGGGTCCTGTGGTGTCTAGTGATGGTATCAAGGTTGACCTTAAGAAGATTGAGGCGGCCCAGAATTTTCCTAGACCTAATTCAACTATGGAGATTCAGAGTTTCTTGGGCTTGGCAGGCTACTATCATTGTTTTGTGAAGAGGTTCTCATCTATTTCAGCTCCATTGACCAAGATGACTCAAAAAGGTACTTCCTTTAGATGGTGTGATGAATATGAGGAAATCTTTCACAAGATCAAGACATCTTTTACTACAACCACAGTATTGGTGTTGCCCACTGGTTCAGGGCCCTACACCTCGTATTTTGATGCTCGTGCATTGGGCTTTATGTGGTTTAATGCAGGGTAGCAGGGTGATTTCTTACGCGTCTCGGTAGTTGACGACTCATGAGATAAATTATCCAGTTCATGATTTAGAGTTGGCAGCTATTATGCATGTGCTTTAGATTTGGCGGTAGTACTTGTATGGTGTGTTGTATGAGGTTTACACTGATCATCATAGTCTTTAGCATTTGTTTAAGCAAAAGGATTTGAATTTGAGGTAGCAGAGGTTGTTGGAGTTATTGAAAGATTATGACATCATTATCTTGTATCATTCGGGTAAGGCAATTGTGGTAGCTGACACCTTGAGTAGTAAGACAGAGAGTATGGGTAGTTTTACATCTATTCCAGCTAAGGAGAGACAATTGTCTATTCATGCAGGTGTTGGCTAATAGATTTATGAGATTGGATATTTTCTAGTCGAGTAGAGTTCGTGCTTGTGTTGTGGCGCAATCGTCTTTGTCGGACCGCATCAAAGCTCGTCAGTATGATGAACCATAGTTGGTGTTTTCTTAAGGACACGGTGTAGCAAGGTGGCACAAAGAAGGTTGTGATTGGAGATGATGGTGTTATGCATATATAAGGACAGAATTATGTTCGAATGTTAATGGCTTAAGGGAGTTGATTCTCCCGGAGGCTCATAGTTCGAGTTATTCTATCCATCCAAGTGCTACGAGGATGTATCGTGACTTGAAGCAACATTAATGGTGGCGGAAGATGAAGAAGGACATTATGGGGCATGTATCACGGTGTTTGAATTGCCAGCAAGTGAAGTATGAACATTAGAAAGAAGGTGGTTTGACTGAGAGGTTGGTTATACCGAAGTGGAAGTGGGAGCGCGTTACTATAGACTTTGTAGTAGGATAACCACATACTTTAAGTTTAGTTCTATTTGGGTCATTATGTACAGATTGACCAAGTCTAAACATTTCATTCTGGTGATGTCTTCTTCCACTTTAGGGAAATTGGCTCAGATCTGCATTAGAGAGATTGTTTGTTTGCATGGTGTGACCATTTCTATCATTTTAGACCATGGTACTTAGTTCGCATCGCACTTTTGGAGAGTTGTTCAGTGAGGTGGGTATGCAGGTGCGACTTAGTACTTCTTTCCGCTCACAGATAAATGGTCAATCCAAGAGGACTATTTAGATCTTTGAGGATATGTTGGGAGCCTGTATTATTGATTTTGGAGGCCATTAGGATCAGTTTCAACCATTGGCAGAGTTTTCTTATTCAGATGGTGTCCTATGAGGTTTTATATGGTAGGCAGTGTCATTCTCCTATTGGTTGGTTGTATCCTATGAAGCTAGGATGCTGGGTACGAATTTGGATTGTGATGCCTTAGATATGGTGAAGTTGATTCAGGATCATCTTAAGATAGCGCAGAATAGTTATGTGGCAAGAAGGTCTGTGATGTGGCTTTTATGGAGGGCGAGAAGGTACTTTTGAAAGTTTTTCCTATGAAGGTCGTGATTATTTTTAGGAAGAAGGGCAAGTTGAGCCCGAGGCTCATTGACTCGTTTAAGGTGTTAGAGAGAGTTGGGGAGGTTACTTAAAGGCTTGCACTGCCTCTCGACCTAGCAGGGTACATTCCGTATTTCATGTTTCGATGCTTCGGAATTGTCATGAAGACTAGTAGCATGTATTAGACTTCAGCACGGTACAACTTGATGAGAATTTGACTTAGGAATTCCACCACACATGAGTCAGATTTCATCTTGTGAAATTTACATTTATTGTAATAACCTGGTTGAATGGAACTTAATCTTTCAAGAGCTCTGCTTCCTGTCATGCTCATTACATCTATGAAGAACTTGAATCTAGAATATAATGTGTGAGAGATAACTTTAGTTGGATGTTTAGAAATGTGATTAACATGATACCAGACATATATATATATATATATTATATATATATTATAGAGGTTTTGATAATGAAATGCATGTTGTATCCACAAGAAATCTGGAAAGTAGAGGAATCGATATGCATCCTTACACGACATTAACTAAGGTTCTCTAATCCTTTAACTGTTTGGAAACTGAACAACTTGCATTTTTGTGTAGTTCAGCAGAGGGAAATATTGTTTTTACCCATTTATCTGAGGTTCTAGTCTTTAGCAATTACAGTTTGATATGATAGTGGATAAGTCATTTGCAAGATATATCAAATGCTCACTATAAGCCTTGGTTGTATGCTAGAATTAGTGAAACTAATTAGGAGGTTAAGCTGGGACCCGTAGTGATCTCTTCGCATGTCTATTTGTTTCCTAAACAGACGAGCATGGATGTTGTGGTCCTATAAGTTGAACATAGCTTGACAATTATTTCTGGCAGAATGAATTTCAATTAGGTCCCTGTTTGCAGCAAAAATTTTGCGATACAAAAAATTAACTGCATACAAATAGCCGGCAGCTATTGTAGATTGGCAGGTTTGAAAGTTAAAATCTAAGGAAATTCCTTTGGTGAAAGTTCTTTGGAAAGGGCAGACGACTGAGGAGGCTACTTGGGGGTCCAAGTCCTATATAAGAAATAGATATCCGCATCTTTTTGCTAGTTCAGGTATATTTATGTCCGTTCGAGGGCGAATGTCTCTTTTAGGTGGGAAGAATGCAATGACCAATAGGTCATTTTGAGTTCTATCTTTTTGTTTAATGATTTGAGGACTTGCATAGCTTCCCTTTATGGTTTATATTTATTGTGTATGGTTCGTTTTGATTTATGGAAAGTGTGTGTGTTTTGGTAAAGAAATCTTGATTTTAGAGTCTTAATGTTGTTGTAGTTGACCACGGTCAATAGTCTTGGTTAACGACCTTGGATCGATGTTTTGACAATTCCGGTAGGTTTGTATGATGATTTTAGACTTTTGTGTATGTTGGTTTGGGTCCCGGGTGATCCGAGGCCATTTTGGTGCTTATAGTTGTATTTTGGAAATTTGCACTTATGAACTTTTGAAATTATTGTTTTGATAGTTTATTCTTGATTCTTGATGTTATTTGGATGACTTGATCTTTTGAGTGAGTTTTTTGTAGGTTTATATACTTGTTAGGATGCTTAGACTGGGCTCAGGGGCTCAGGTGAGTTTGGATTAGTTTCAGTTCATTTTCTTTGTGATTACTTTTGTTGGTATGTTGAACCTGTAGGTATCGCACCTACGGTGATCAAGTGCACAGGTATGATGTGGCCACTGCATGGGTTGCAACACATCTATGTGGGAAGGGGGAAGTAAGAAGAAGTACGCCTCTACAGAGGGTTGGCTGCATCTGCGAGAATGAGGAGGCTTGCAGCACATCGCACCTGTGGTGTTGTGGTGCGCAGGTGCATCTATGAAGGGGCTCAGTGCTGGGGATAGCCGCATCTACGAGAATTGGGTCGCAAATGCATATGTCACATTTGCGAAGGGTTTTTCGCTCCTGCGACATCTGTACCAATGTAGGCTCGCACCTGCGAGCCATTTTGGTCATGCCTGTAGAATCGCATTTGCAGTGGTAGTTCCACACTTGTGATATCTGAGGCTTGGAAAAGGGTATGTGTTTGTAGATTAGCTCATTTTCTTCCAAATTTGTGACCCATGCTACGTAAGGAGGCAATTTTTGAAATGATATTTAATCCAACTTCAAATGTTAGTAATTTTAACTTAATTGATTAATTTCCATGATTTCTCGTTGAATTTTACCCTTAAATCTAGGAATGTTAAGTGTAGAAAGTGGGGTTTCTGGTAAAAACTTAAGAGAGATAATGTTGGAGATTTAGACCTTAATTTGAGGTCAGATCTTGAAAGAAAGCACATATTTGGACTCGAGGAAGAATGGCTAATCGGGATTTGGTCTTGATTTTGTATTTTTACCATGTGGGCTAGAGCTGAATTTTTGTTGACTTTTCTAAATCAAGTAAAGATCATACACTTTAATACTTGGAAAGTTCTTAAAACTTTCTTTGACTTATTTGAGTATTACTTGACTAGATTTGAGTTTTTTGGAGGCTTTAAAGGAAAAGTGGTATTAGAGAGTGGATTTTTCTAGAAAAGAGGTAATTGTCTTGGTTAACCCTGATTTGAGGAAATTAGGTTATAGTTGCATCTATATGCTAAGTATTAAATGTGTTGGGGTGGCGTATATGCACAGTGATGAGTGTATATACATCTTCCATGGTTAAAGCATTGATGGTAGGCTAGAATTACGTGTTTTAATTGCTTATTACACTATAATTCACTGCACTTTATTTTTGTTTGAGCTATAATTGGTAGTGTTTTGCACTTATTGTGTGTTTTATGCCTTGTAGGAGTGATTTCAAGTTATATAGATGTTGTGAAACTAATTCGAGCGTAGTGGAGCTTTAAAGTCTGAGTACAAGCCCAAGGGATTAAGCCGGGATCGTGTTCGGGGGTCGAGGACCAAGTCTGGACGTCAAAAATAAAGTTTGAAGCTATACTCTGAGAAAGGTACCTTGTCGCGGCGCCCAGGCGCCGCGGCTGTGCAAAATCTTGCTACCTGCAAATTGTTAACTCTATGGATATCCCCACTAATGCCCCGCATGGCGTGTCGCCCCATGCGGCGCGCCTGTGCAATTTTTACAAAGTGAAGGTCCTACTTCGGCTAGGAAAGGGTGATTTCATCTAGGCCCGACCCTACTTGGTATAAATACATAGAAAAACATTATTTTCTGAACTTTTGACATACTTTGGACCTAAGGAGGCTAAGGAAGAGTTGGAAGAACACAAGCACAGGGATTTCATTATTCCTTCCTCACTCAAGACCCGAGTTTGGATTGAATTTATATTGTTCAGTACTTTAATTTTATTTGTGATGAATTCCTCCATATCTATGGAGTAATTCCATTTAGAGTTAGATCCCGAACAATTACCTTGCACCTATCCTATCAAAACCCTATCTTCTCCTATTGATAACCTTCTTTTCTTATCCCTTTTTCGATTGTCATTAGTCAATAGCTTTAGATTCTTAGTTAATTGTAGTTAGACATCTTATAAATCTCAATTATTGGATCTCCTGGATTGTAATCAAGCTAGAAACTACGAGAATACTATTTAAATTGAATCCATGTGGATACGATATTATACTATACTATATTTGATTAGCGAGCAAAATTTAAGTGTGTGTTTTGCACTTGTCAAATTTTGGCGTCGTTGCCGAAGATTGGCAATCAATAGTGTTTGAAATGGTTTGTAGTACTAATTCAGGAAATTTGTTTTTTTTATATCTATTTTCCCATTTTACATTTGCTGTTCGTTGGCTGTGCGCAAGTTACATGTTTAGATTGGTGCATGACTCGATCTTTTGCGAAAGAAGTGCTACCATACGAGCCTGATATAGAAAAACAACTACAACAGCTGAGAAAGGAAAGAAATATCACCAAGACATCAGAAAAGGTTGAGCAATCCTCAACCAAAGAAACTATGGCTGGAAACGGTGGTGATAATGTAGATTTGGCTGCAAGAGAGACAGTCCAACAATGCGAAAAAGCTACACGGGATGCTGAGGAAGCAGCTATTAGAGATGCACAAATTATCTATGAATAAGAGAGGGGTCGGAGAATTGCTCAAAAATCAACCCCTGGCTGCAGACCTGTTCAGAAATATAGCTCCCATGCTTGGGAGATCACTGGGCGATTATGCTAGACCAGTCTACAATCAAGGCTTATCAAGTGTTAAACCACCTCCAATTGCAGATAACAATTTTGAGTTGAAGCAAGGGTTGCTTCAAACCATTTAGAACTGCTGTGTTTTTAGAAGAAAGATGAACGAAGATCCAAACACACATCTAATTGACATTGAGGAGATTATGAACACGTTTCAATACAATTGGGGGTCACAAGATGTAGTGTACTTAAGGGCATTCCCCTTTTCAATTCAAGATGATGCAAAGCAATGGCTTTGACATTTGCCCACAGGATCTATTAGAACATGGGAGGAGATGGACAGAAAATTCCTTGATAAATATTTCTCCTCAGCTAAAACGCACAAGTTTAGAAGAGAAATCCATAACTTCTTCCAGAAAGAGACTAAAACTGTTTTTGAAGCATGGGAGAGGTTTAAGGAGAATTTTAGGAAGTGTCAACATAGTGGAATTGAATTCTGGATGCAACTACAGGACTTTTGGGATAGATTGACACCGGCCTCGGGTAGAACATTGAGCAATACAGCCGGAGGCCCTTTGATGAAGAAGTCTCTAGAGGAGATAGGTACAATTCTTGATGAGTTATTTTAAGATGCTAATCAAAGCCCCTCTGAGAGTGCTGAAAGAAAAAGATCAACTGGTGTTCAGCAAGTTGATGCTAATACATCTGTGCAGGTATAACTTGATGATATGGATAAAGAAATACGAAAGATGACCTTAGCCTCGATACAAAGTGAGCCTCATGCAGCTTGTGATATATCTGGAAGCGAACACCCTACTCATGTGTGTCAAGTCTCAACTAAGAAAGTGAATGCAGTGGGAAATTATAAAATTAATGCAATGGGTCAGAAGCACTCCGGTGTTTCATAGAGTTCACCTGGGGGTACCGCTAATGCATTGCAACAAAACCACCCCAAATTTCAAGGACAAGGAGCTCCTAGTTTTATGAATCAGCCGAGGTAGTAGTTTCAGCCTGAATAGCCTAATCAGCCTGGTCTAGCAGATCTCATGAAGGCCTTCATTGTGAAAACTGATGAAAGATTTGAAGTACAAGGGTCATCAATTCCAAATATAGAGAAGCAATTGGGACAAATTG
Source organism: Nicotiana otophora (assembly GCA_000715115.1). Taxonomy (NCBI): domain Eukaryota; kingdom Viridiplantae; phylum Streptophyta; class Magnoliopsida; order Solanales; family Solanaceae; genus Nicotiana; species Nicotiana otophora. The sequence goes on along the minus strand of AWOL01S0071016.1, from coordinate 23 downwards.
CAACAATATTATCTGAGAGGGTT
>AWOL01S0071015.1:0-13586 GCA_000715115.1 Nicotiana otophora | reverse complement strand
ATTCTCATTTCGAAAGATTTAAGTTAGAAGAATTGACTAAGATTGGATTTTAGAGTAAACGGCCTCGGAATCAGGATTTGAAGGTTCCAGCAGTTTTGTATGATGATTTCGTACTTGGGCATATGTTCGGATCAGGTTTTGGATACCCCGGGAGCGTTTTGACACCTATTGTGGAAGTTAGCATTTTGGAAGAATTCCATAAATTTGGGTATAACCAGCGCTTCACGTCGCATAATATTGAATGGGAAAGAAATGAAGGCATAAGCCTCAAAGCAATCAAATCGCACGATGAGGAATCAAGAAGGGAAGTGCTCCTAACAGCCCCGTAGCCTCTCGAAGATAAATACAGACATCTCTGTACCGGTCCGCAAGACTCTACTAGACTCGTGAGACCTAGTGCTCTGATACCATGTTGGCATGACCCAAAATCCTTGAAAGATCGTGATGGCGCCAGACACTACTGTCAGGCAAGCCAAGACCAATAATTAGTAAATTCTCATTTTAATATTTCTGAAATCGTAAATTTTCTTCAATTAATAATAAATGAAGAACTTCACAGAGTAAATAATAATGTTTTTCGCAAATTTCAATACTGAATAATCCCATAATCATCCCAGAACTTGGTGTCACGAGTGCAGAGCATTTAGTAAGAATGTAAAATAAAATAAAACAGTTGTCCGGAATACAATTGGGTAGGAAAAATGTAAGTACTCTTAAGGAGACTCTGTTGGCTGCGGATCGTAGATAAGATTCAGCACACCTAATTCCCCGTAATAACCATGCCTTTGTGCCCACAAGGCCACTAGTCATATATGTACCTGCACAAAATGTGCAGAAAGTGTAGTATGAGTACGTAAATAAACGTGTACCCAGTAAGTATCCCTCCTAACCTCGAAGAAGTACTGACGAGGGGTCAACTTCGACACTTACTATGGGCTATAAATAGGATATCGATGATATAATTAAGTATGGATTATATGAACAGTTGCAAGCTCAATATTTTGAAGTAGCTAAGCAGTTCTTTTATAATTAAGGAATCTCCAAATTTATCTTCCATTATTTAACAATTTAACTCATGCCAAGGAGGCAATATCATTATTTATAAATTTCAAGGCAAGCAATACAAGCATGCGCAAATCATGCCGAGGTCGTACGACCCGATCCAACAAATATTTAAACTGTGCACTGCCAGAGGGTCGAATGGCGTGAACCATAGATGCATCTATTTAATCTACCGTGGCAAACGGCACGCTCATATGCGAGTAGTAGGAAATACCCCGCTCGCAAATCGTACGTATGACGCGGTCAAACATAAATTTAAGGAATCACCCCGCTCGTGGATCATACTTGCGACGTGGTCAAATATAAATTTAACATTAAAATCATATCTTNGGATCGGGTTTTGAATACCCCGGGAGCATTTCGACACCTATTGTGGAAGTTAGCATTTTGGAAGAATTCCATAAATTTGGGTATAACCAGCGCTTCACGTCGCATAATATTGAATGGGAAAGAAATGAAGGCATAAGCCTCAAAGCAATCAAATCGCACGATGAGGAATCAAGAAGGGAAGTGCTCCTAACAGCCCCGTAGCCTCTCGAAGATAAATACAGACATCTCTGTACCGGTCCGCAAGACTCTACTAGACTCGTGAGACCTAGTGCTCTGATACCATGTTGGCATGACCCAAAATCCTTGAAAGATCGTGATGGCGCCAGACACTACTGTCAGGCAAGCCAAGACCAATAATTAGTAAATTCTCATTTTAATATTTCTGAAATCGTAAATTTTCTTCAATTAATAATAAATGAAGAACTTCACAGAGTAAATAATAATATTTTTCGCAAATTTCAATACTGAATAACCCCATAATCATCCCAGAACTCGGTGTCACGAGTGCAAAGCATTTAGTAAGAATGTAAAATAAAATAAAACAGTTGTCCGGAATACAATTGGGTAGGAAAAATGTAAGTACTCTTAAGGAGACTCTGTTGGCTGCGGGTCGTAGATAAGATTCAGCACACCTAATTCCCCGTAATAACCATGCCTCTGTGCCCACAAGGCCACTAGTCATATATGTACCTGCACAAAATGTGCAGAAAGTGTAGTATGAGTACGTAAATAAACGTGTACCCAGTAAGTATCCCTCCTAACCTCGAAGAAGTACTGACGAGGGGTCAACTTCGACACTTACTATGGGCTATAAATAGGATATCGATGATATAATTAAGTATGGATTATATGAACAGTTGCAAGCTCAATATTTTGAAGTAGCTAAGCAGTTCTTTTATAATTAAGGAATCTCCAAATTTATCTCCCATTATTTAACAATTTAACTCATGCCAAGGAGGCAATATCATTATTTATAAATTTCAAGGCAAGAAATACAAGCATGCGCAAATCATGCCGAGGTCGTACGACCCGATCCAACAAATATTTAAACTGTGCACTGCCAGAGGGTCGAATGGCGTGAACCATAGATGCATCTATTTAATCTACCGTGGCAAACGGCACGCTCATATGCGAGTAGTAGGAAATACCCCGCTCGCAAATCATACGTATGACGCGGTCAAACATAAATTTAAGGAATCACCCCGCTCGTGGATCATACTTGCGACGTGGTCAAATATAAATTTAACATTAAAATCATATCTTTTTCTTGAATCTTTTCAAAATAAGGGAAATTCAGCTTGTAACCTTTTAAGAAAATTACCCCGCTCGCGAAACATACATACGACGCGATTGCACATAGATTTCTTCAGCTATTATATTATTCCTCAATTCTTTTTGAAATTATGAAGTTCAAATGAAACCTTTTAAATCTTAAGTTCTTCAATTTCAACTCCTTTCAAAACATTTAATTATCAGACTCAATCTCGCTCGCTCTCAAGGCAAACAATAAACATAAATCAATAACAATATCAACAAGTCATGATATGAGCCTAAAACTACTCGGACGTAGGCATAGCAAGTAGCTACGTACGGACTCTCATCACCTCGTGCGTACGTAGCCCCCACAAATAGAAGCACACAATAATTCAGTTCACGTATGGGGTTAATTCCCCCTTACAAGGTTAGAAAGGAGACTCACCTCGCTCTGAAGTTTCATAACCGGCTCCCAAGCCATTCTATAAACTCAAATCGATGCTCAACGCTCCAAAACTAGTCAATAAATGAGCAAATCCATAAATATATACTCTAATACTCATTATAATCCTATTTATAACAATTTCTAACTCCGCTCAAAAAGTTGATAAAAATCATCCTCGGGCCCACGTGTCTGGATTCAAAATCTTTTTGAAGATAACTATTACCCATGACCTCATGAACTTGAATATATAATTTATTCCCAATTCCATGCCCAAATCCGTGGTTAAAATCCAAAAATATCAATTTCTAGGTTTCTCTTCAAAATCCCAAATTTCTATGCTTGAATCCACATAAAAACTATGTATTTGACTCAAAATAGGTGGGAGTTACTTACCTCACAATAGATGATGAAATCCCTTCTTCAAAAGCTCCAAAATCGCCCAACCAAAAATGAAAAATGGGTGAAATGAATTCAAGCCCCACTTAAAAGCATTCTGCCCAGCCTGACTTTTGTACCTGCGGCCTCTTCATCATATCTGCGGTCTCGCAGGTGCGGCCAAAACCCCGCACCTGCACATTCCCTCTATCTAGCATGACTCCGCACCTGCGTGTTCCTTCTTCATCTGCACCTTCGCAGGTGTGGATATACCTCCGCTCTCAGAATCGTCTCTCACTCTCACACTTGTGACGCACCTCCGCATCTGCGACCTCGCAGGTGCAGACAACTCTTCGCACCTGCGGTCACTGCCCAGCTTCGCCCAAACCGCACCTGCGACCACTGGCTCGCACCTGCAGCCCTTATTGCGCAGATGCGATCACACAAGATATCAATTGCCTCATCTTTTCTTCCAAGTCCAAACTCGATCCGTTAACCATTCGGAATCCACCCGAGGCCTTCGGGACCTCAATCAATTATACCAACACATACCAAACTATATTACGAGCTTAGTTGAGCCTTCAAATCACATCAAACAACGTCGAATTCATGAATCACACCTCATTCCAAGCTTAATGAACTTTAGAATTCCAAACTTTTACATTCGATGACGAAACCTATCAAATCACGTCCGATTGGCCTCAAATTTTGCACACAAGTCATCTTTGATATTACGGACCTACTCCAACTTACAGGATCGAATTCCGACCCCGATATCAAAAAGTCCACTTCAGGTCAAACTTCTCAAAACCTCCAAATTTCTAACTTTCGCCAAATGACTCCAAAATGACCTACCGACCTCCAAATCCACTTCCGGACTCGCTCCCAATACCGGAATCACCATATGGAGCTATTCTCGGACTCGAAATTCCAAACGAACATCGATATCATTGAAATGCACACTTCAACCCAAATTTATGGTATTCTTCCAAAATGCTAACTTCCACAATAGGTGCCGAAACGCTCCTGGGGTATCTAAAACCCAATCCGCACATACGCCCAAGTCCAAAATTATCATACGAACGTGTTGGAACCTTCAAATCCCGATTTTGAGGGCATTTACTATAAAATCCAATCTTAGTCAATTCTTCCAACTTTAAGCTTTCGAAATGAGAAGATTTCTTTCCAATTCTACTCCGAACTTCCCGAAATTCATTCCCGACCATGCGTACAAGTAATAATACCTAAAGTGAAGCTGCTCATGGCCTCAAACCGCCGAACGACGTACTAGAGCTCAAACTGATCGGCCGAATCGTTACAAGATTAGTATACTGGATGATTATAATACTCAATCATTTTAATATACTTTATGAGTTTAATATATTCATGCAGTATACCTCATTAGTATAATATAATGGATTACTATAATATATTCAATCTGTACAATATACTGAATTAGTATAATATACTCTATTAGTATATTATACTGGATGAGTATCAATACAATATACTCGATCAGTATAATTGTCACGATCCAAAAATTCAACCATAGACTTCGTGATGGCACTTAGTCTCTAAGACTAAGTAAGTCGATTATAATCATAATTCAAGCTTCTTTTTTTAACATATAATTTAATACAACCTTCCAAGACTTATAATACTGAGTCACGAACTCTAACTGAATATATGAAATAATCTCAAGGATCGAATACTCAATACTGTTTGAATAACAATTAACAGTACAATAAAATGGAAAGACTCTAAGGAATTGCGACAACCAAGCAGCTCTACCTTGAATCCTTGTGATCCCGCTCTAACTCTGATCGATTCCGATATCTTCAATACCTGGCTCTGCACAATAATGTACAGATGTGTAGTTTGAGTACACCACAGTCGGTACCCAGTAAGTGTCAAGACTAACCTCAGTGGAGTAGTGATGAGGTACAGTTAACATACTCACTAATCTAATAACCTGTGCAATATAGTATACAAAATAATGGGAAACAAATAACAATAAAGGCAACACAAATGAACCAGTGATATGCACAATAGGACAACAAGAACACCATTAATATTACTCAACAAATAATAAATACAAGTTCACCCAATTAGATCAAATCCTTCAAATATAATTCTTTCATATGTAATTTTTCGAATAAATAACTTTTGAAAATATTTATTTCGAATAACTATCCTTTGAATATGAAACTCTTTCAAATAAAGATCTTGCAAACATATCCCTTTCAAATATAATTCTTCTAAATAAATTTCTTTCTAATATAATTCCTTCAAATAAATATTTTCAAATAGTGTTCTTTCAATTAAAAGTCACCATGTGACACCTCATTTTATAATCATAAAATACGGGTCTCAGCCCACTTTCATATTTCCGCGGTACTTCGTACCCATAATTAAATCATCATATTTTTCCGGCACCTCGTGCCCACTTTTCATATCACAGCTGCACGATAGTTCACGTGCCAATAATAAAACTATCCTATTTTTCCCGTCACCTCGTGTCCACGTTTCATATTCGTTGCGGCGTACAACCTGATCCCATATAACATTACTTTCCCGGCAATAGCCACAGGCTCACAATTTCAACATCGATCGGGCCATTATCAAGTTTACCGAAACAATAAGACAAGTTGCACAGGATATAAAAGTAAACACAAGGAATATCACAACATCACATGAAAATTACTAACACAATAACTCCACATCATTACATATCATTCCTGATAATAGCCACCCTTATCTCTCATATAACCACCCTTATCACTCCTATAATAGCCTCCCTTATCTCTCCGCCCTGACAATATCAATAGCCACCCTTATCGCTCCTATAGCCACCCTTATTTCTCCTATAGCCACCCTTATCACTCTGCCCTGACAATATCACAACACACATAACAACAGTGAAATGCCATCCTTATACCCACATAATATCAACAGTGGAATGCCACCCTTATATCCTCAAAATAATAACTCAACAATTTATACAGAATATTATCACGGCAACAAAAAAAATCAATTCATAACACAATTTGCCCAATGGCCACAACCAATTCCAAAACAATATAACAATTCAATTAATTTCACAACAAATAGTCGAAGGCTCCACACAATGTGTATAAGACCTCAAAAACAATCAACAGAGATAGAAATTACTCAGCATAGGGCAACGCCCTCATTAATCCCAATTTTCAATAATTATATAAACACCTCTTCTTAAGCCCATTTAATCAATTATTTGCAGAGGGAAAATCCATAATGAAATTAAATTCCAAGAAATATCAACCATCAAACTCACAGAATTCACATAAATATACAGGTAACATTCACATCAAATCGTTATATAAAAACAAATTCAATGAATGCGAATTGAGGCATGGCAAATAGATGATTAAATAAATGCCAATAATTATCCAATTTACTACACAATATACCCAAGACTTTATCTCAATAAATTATTCACATATAAGCCTGAGTACACACTCGTCACCTCACGTGCACGGTTTTTCACATTTCACAAATGGCACATAAGACTCGATGCCTAAGGGGTAAGTCCCCCACTCAAGGTTAGGCAAGATACTTACCTTTTTAAAATTAGGCCGATATTCCAAAATTCCCTTCTTGCTTGAATTGACCTCCGGACAGCTCAATTATATCCAAATTAATTCAATTCAGTCAATACTAATTATAGGAATTAATTCTATTTGAAAATACTAATTTTCCAACAAAATCCGAATTATAACTCAAAAATCGCTCGTAGGTCCCACGTCTTGGAATCCAACGAAACTCACAAAATCCGACAACCCATTCAATTATGAATCCGCCCATACCAATTTTATCAAATTCCGATAACAACTCAACCTCCAAATCTGAAATTTTCGTTCTTGAAAAGTTTTGCAAAAAACTTGATTTCTTCCATTTAAATCCAAAATAAATGATGAATATAACCATGGATTTATTAAATATAATCACTTTTGGATATAGCACATGATACCATAGTTGCAGGCCTGGAGAGGTTAAAGAATAAGGAAGTTTAAGAAGATAGGTTTGTGATCCTGACTGTATTCAACAGGTTCCGAGAGTGGTGGACGCAGTGATCACTCACTCCTGAGCGGCAATTTGTATTGAAAGATCTGGATAGATACAACCTAAATATGTTAAGACAATTTCGGGAAAGAAAAGGGTAGAAATGGTTCACGAAAAGCATATTGGACACCAAGGAGCACTTAGTCCGGGAGTTCTACGCCAATGTGGCGCACATCAAGAAGGGGACTAAAGTGACTAAGGTGAGGAATTTGAAAGTCCGATTTGATCAGAGCACCCTGAACACTTATTTGGGGCTCGGGGATATGGAGTCGGTACAGTATTTAGAGAAGTTTGTAATGGGTGATGCAGCTCGCCCTTGGCTAGCTGAGATACTAGCCGCTCCATGACCACCCCCACCATGGATCACAGCAAGGGTTCCCATTCTGCGGAACACCCTCAACTTTGAAGCAAAAGGGTGGCAAACATTTGTATGCGGTCGCAGAGACCCCAGTCGGAATGAAAATACTCTCCCAGTCCCTCGAGCAGTCCTAGTTGCCTCCATCATGGCCGGGTACCCAATNTCACAAATGGCACATAAGACTCGATGCCTAAGGGGTAAGTCCCCCACTCAAGGTTAGGCAAGATACTTACCTTTTTAAAATTAGGCCGATATTCCAAAATTGCCTTCTTGCTTGAATTGACCTCCGGACAGCTCAATTATATCCAAATTAATTCAATTCAGTCAACACTAATAATAGGAATTAATTCTATTTGAAAATACTAATTTTCCAACAAAATCCGAATTATAACTCAAAAATCGCTCGTAGGTNTATCACTCCTATAATAGCCTCCCTTATCTCTCCGCCCTGACAATATCAATAGCCACCCTTATCTCTCCTATAGCCACTCTTATTTCTCCTATAGCCACCCTTATCACTCCGCCCAGACAATATCACAACACACATAACAACAGTGAAATGCCATCCTTATACCCACATAATATCAACAGTGGAATGCCACCCTTATATCCTCAAAATAATAACTCAACAATTTATACAGAATATTATCACAGCAACAAAAAAAAATCAATTCATAACACAATTTGCCCAATGGCCACAACCAATTCCAAAACAATATAACAATTCAATTAATTTCACAACAAATAGTCGAAGGCTCCACACAATGTGTATAAGACCTCAAAAATAATCAACAGAGATAGAAATTACTCAGCATAGGGCAACGCCCTCATTAATCCCAATTTTCAATAATTATATAAACACCTCTTCTTAAGCCCATTTAATTAATTATTTGCAGAGGGAAAATCCATAATGAAATTAAATTCCAAGAAATATCAACCATCAAACTCACAGAATTCACATAAATATACAGGTAACATTCACATCAAATCGTTATATAAAAACAAATTCAATGAATGCGAATTGAGGCATGGCAAATAGATGATTAAATAAATGCCAATAATTATCCAATTTACTACACAATATACCCAAGACTTTATCTCAATAAATTATTCACATATAAGCCTGAGTACACACTCGTCACCTCACGTGCACGGTTTTTCACATTTCACAAATGGCACATAAGACTCGATGCCTAAGGGGTAAGTCCCCCACTCAAGGTTAGGCAAGATACTTACCTTTTTAAAATTAGGCCGATATTCCAAAATTGCCTTCTTGCTTGAATTGACCTCCGGACAGCTCAATTATATCCAAATTAATTCAATTCAGTCAACACTAATAATAGGAATTAATTCTATTTGAAAATACTAATTTTCCAACAAAATCCGAATTATAACTCAAAAATCGCTCGTAGGGCCCACGTCTTGGAATCCAACGAAACTCACAAAATCCGACAACCCATTCAATTATGAATCCGCCCATACCAATTTTATCAAATTCCGATAACAACTCAACCTCCAAATCTGAAATTTTCGTTCTTGAAAAGTTTTGCAAAAAACTTGATTTCTTCCATTTAAATCCAAAATAAATGATGAATATAACCATGGATTTATTAAATATAATCACTTTTGGATATAGCACATGATACCATAGTTGCAGGCCTGGAGAGGTTAAAGAATAAGGAAGTTTAAGAAGATAGGTTTGTGATCCTGACTGTATTCAACAGGTTCCGAGAGTGGTGGACGCAGTGATCACTCACTCCTGAGCGGCAATTTGTATTGAAAGATCTGGATAGATACAACCTAAATATGTTAAGACAATTTCGGGAAAGAAAAGGGTAGAAATGGTTCACGAAAAGCATATTGGACACCAAGGAGCACTTAGTCCGGGAGTTCTACGCCAATGTGGCGCACATCAAGAAGGGGACTAAAGTGACTAAGGTGAGGAATTTGAAAGTCCGATTTGATCAGAGCACCCTGAACACTTATTTGGGGCTCGGGGATATGGAGTCGGTACAGTATTTAGAGAAGTTTGTAATGGGTGATGCAGCTCGCCCTTGGCTAGCTGAGATACTAGCCGCTCCATGACCACCCCCACCATGGATCACAGCAAGGGTTCCCATTCTGCGGAACACCCTCAACTTTGAAGCAAAAGGGTGGCAAACATTTGTATGCGGTCGCAGAGACCCCAGTCGGAATGAAAATACTCTCCCAGTCCCTCGAGCAGTCCTAGTTGCCTCCATCATGGCCGGGTACCCAATTAATATGGGTGTCGTCATGTCGGCCAACATGTCTCTAGGTGGCAGGCAGGGTGAAAGCTCTTATCTGTATCCCAACACTATCACAGAATATCTCACGGATGCGGGGGTTGAGCCCAAGAGCTTTGATATGAAAGTTAGGTCTAAGCAGCCCTATTCCTGGTACTCTCTGAAGGACCCAAGGAACCCTAAGAACAAGGGTAAGTCAATTATTACCGTAGGCCAGTCTGGTGAGCCATCGGTGGTAGTTGCAGATTCAGCAATCAGGGCTTCCACCGATACAGCTGTCATACCTCCACCTCCATCTTCAGGGCCATCAGTATCAGTGCCTTTCTCCTCTACTTATCCACTCTCTACGCTATGAGTCTCCCAGACACTGGCGAGTCTCAACAACTAGATGCAGACAGCTACTTCAAAGCTGTCTGACCTATCCAGTGCTATTGCAACACAGACTTCTACCCAAGTACCCCAGATTCCTCAGACAGTGGAGGAAATTTTGAAAAAGATTTTGGAGAAACCAAAGACCATAATTAGCACTTTAGTTGCACATGGGGGAGCTATTGAGGAACTTGGGAAGCAGGTGAAAATGATGAGGAAATCCCAAGCTTTAAGGAAATCAGTTGACATGTTGAGACGAGAGGTGACCAAGATAGCAGTTGCTGGAGATCTTCCATTTGACTTACTGATGGAGACATATCCATCGGTACCAGCAAACCCAGCGGCACCAGTGGCACCAGCTGGCCAGTCTGAGGAGCCAGACCTCACTGCCCACACTGCTGAGGTGGTGCTACAGATGTTCGCTAACCCAGCTGCTCCCCGAGCAGAGGATGATGAGATCCAGTTAGAGGAGACTGCGGGAGGTGATGCTGCTATGGACACTGAGACCACATAGGGAGTCCTCTCAACATTTTCCCTTCCTTGTTTTTATTTTGTTAGGCATTGGGGACAATGCTTATTTTTATTTAGGGGGTGGAGTATATTTTGATTTGACATTTGACACCGGCATGTAATAACTGATAACATTCTCTTTTTATTTTTACTTTCATTGTGTACATATTCTTCTCTCTCTATTGATGTATATATTCTCTTTCCCTTTCTCAGTTTGTATATTCATTTATTATGCTTTCAGTAGTTTACTTCATAACTTCTTTATTTTGTTTTCTTAGTAGTCAATGTTTAGTCTAATAGCTTCTTATTTACTTTAATAGCTTCTTTTTAATTTAGTATTTTTTTTCATGTTTAAGTGATCATTAAGCCTTTGGTTTACTTAATTCCACGGTTCTTTCCAAAGGTGGTTTTTATGTGAACCGAGTGACTCTTCCCAACGATGGATGGTATGACAACCTTCTTAAGGGATTGAGTCCGTTTTTGATGTTTAGGTAAGAACAGTAATAATAATGAATAAGAGAGTCAAGCATGCTTCACTTGGTACCAACACACTTAACTACATGCTTATGATTAAAACAAGTGCTTAAGAAAGAAATAGCTTTAGTTGTGACCTTTTGACTATTGTGTTGACTTAGGCAATCATCGAGTGGTTTAGTTGAACCATTAGTGATTTTCAATCCCGAATATGGTTGTTGTGGGCACTCGACTCTATCCTCTTTAACAATCCAGTTGTGTGAGAGGTGAGATGTTTTGTTGTAAGTCCAAGTACCCGTGCGAATGGTCTAGAACTTTCCCCGAATGTGTTTTTAGGCGAAATGTTAAGTTTTCCTTGGTTTGAGAAGTGATTGTAGGCTCTCCTTCACCCGTTGTGAAATTTTCCATGTCCCACCAATGATGTTATCCCTAGTCAACCCTTTTGATCCTAAAACCTTTCTCACTTTATCACCATGTTACAAGCATTTACCCGTTTTGCAGTGACTCTCTCTTGGCGCCCGAGCTTTACTTGACACTCATGAGAAACAATTGGCTAAAACATAAGTTTGGGGGAGAGACGAGGAGTTTGAAAGTGGTATCAAGGTACAAAAAGAGAAAAGAAATGAAGAAAAGGAAAGGCAAAGAAAAAGAAAGAAAGAACAAAAGAAAAATGCAAAAAGGAAGTGAATAAATTGAAGAGTTGAAGGGATTCAAAGAAAAGAAAAAATGCAAAGCAGAGAGAAAACAAAGAAGGAGAAAATAAATATCATGACAAAGAAAGAGTGATGTCTAGTCTATCTAGTTCCCCTAAGGAAAAAGAAAATACTTCAAAGAGTTGGCAAAGCATGAGCCAGAAAGAGAAAATGGAGTGCTTAAGGAAAGATGAACCTGTTCTATTCCAACATTTTCTACCTTAGTCCAAAAGCCTTCATTACATTCCAAAACATCCCTACGTGATTTCAAGTCGAGTGAACTTGCATTAGTGGTGATTAATATGAGGGGCAAGCATATGGTACTTAGAGTCGTACTTGTGACATTCGTTTGAGAGAGATGAGAAAAATTTTCACAAATCCTTGAATTCAGTGCTACATTCTTAAGTGAGATATGCTAACGGAGAGTAGAGGAGGAGGAGTTTGGGATTCACAGTGAGCTACATGAAAGAGCGAACTTCCTTGATGAGTAAAGTCAACTCTTGATGATCAAGTGTCACATTAGAACTTTTGGTACTTAAACCTTTAAATCATTGCCTTGTTGATAATTCATAAGTGTTGTGGGTAATTGTTGGTCCCAATTGAGGTGTGCTTGATTCACCTTAGATTATCTAGAATGGCTCTTATCTTGTAAAGGTTGGAATTACCTTATTTGCTTGAGGACAAGCAAAAGCTTAAGTTTGGGGGAGTTGATAAGTGGGGATTTAGACTACTTATTAGCGCATTTTAGCTTCCGTTTTAGTAAAAACATATTTAAAGGTATTCCTGAAAACTGATGAAATATGCTTACTTGCAAGAGTATTGGAACAATGAGCCACTGCGATGAAATCCAACTCAAGAAGGAGTGATTTGAACAAGGACAAAATTCAGGCACAAAAGCTGAAGTACGAACCGCAGAATTTTATCCGCGGGCGCAAATTGTGAAGGAACATTAGCAGAGCTCTAGTGCAAAGTGCGGACCGCACAATAATTGTGCGGCCGCAGAAGAAAAAGTTCACAGAGATCAATTTCAAGCTCAAAACGAAATGTAGACCACACTATAATTGTGCGGCCGCAGAAATAAAATATGCGGCCACACTATAATTGTGCGGCCGCAGAAAATCAAATATGCGACCGTACTCAGGAAATGTGTGTTCGCAGAAGAGTCCAGTGCAGCCGCACCCAGAATTGTGCGAACCGTTGAACTTAAGAGATGCGGCCACAATCCAGAATTGTCCGTCCGCAAAATCAACTCTTGTCAAGAGCTGAAAAGAAGTGCATCGCAAGACCTCTGAAAGGGTATTTTTGTCCGAAAATTCCAGCTTTGTATAAATAGACTCCTTTCATGAAATTAG
>AWOL01S0071009.1:42119-72451 GCA_000715115.1 Nicotiana otophora | reverse complement strand
ATATATTATGGGTAGGTCGGGGCCCTGTTCCGATCACAATATATCTATCAGTAGAGGCTTGTAGACATATCCTGTTGGTTAGTGCAGTATGTTGGGTTTGTAGGCCTGGTATGTATAATTTGGTGGTTTGTCAGCTGTAGTAGCTATGACGACCTTGTCGGCCTAGCTTTATATTGATGTTTAGTTAGCGCTAGTTTCCATTCAGTTTTATATTTTGCTTCGCCAATTTTCTTGCAAGGTGGCCCCATGGCCAAAGTATGACATTATATGTTCAGAATCCCTTAGTCGCAATTTGGTATGCCAAGTTAGGTGAGGCACCGGGTGCTGGTCTCGCTCCTAGGTTCGGGGCGTGACAAAAATCCTGCATTTGATCCTTCAATTCCTTCAACCCAACTGGTGCCTTACGGTACGGTGGAATAGAGATAGGTTGACTATTCGGAACAAAATCAATGAAAAATTCAGTATCCTTGTTGGGTGGCATACCCAGCAAATATGTAGGAAACACCTCCGAAAACTCCATCTCAACCGATATCCAATCTATATAACGAACCTCTGCGCTAAAATCTAGGACATAAGCCAAATATTCAAAACACCCTTTCTCGACCATATGCTGAGCCTTCCAATATGATACCATCCTACTAGTGGAGTGGTCGTGCGTCCCTCTGCACTCTAATTTAGGTAACCCCAACATGGCTAAAGTCATAGTCTTGACATGAAAATCGAAGATAGTATGATACGGGGACAACCAATTCATACGAATAATGGCCCCAAAATCCACCATATTCATCAACAAAAGATCAACTTCAATATCAAAACCATTAATAATAACAACACAAGACCGATACACCTAATCAACTACTATAAAATCTATAACTGGTGTAGACACAGATACAGGAAAATCAAGAAATCACGAGGCACACTCAAATACAAAGCAAAATATGAAGACACATAAGAATATGTAGAACCCGGATCAAACAACACGAAAGCATCTCCATGACAGGCTAAAATAATACCTATCATGATCCAAAATAGGGCTCTGATACCAACTTGTCACGACTCAAAATCCCAACCACAAGGCCGTGATGGCGCCTAACATTCTCTTGCTATGCAAGCCAATAATTTCTATGCAATTAAGCAGTTTAAAAATTTAAAAACACATTAATAAGAAATTAATACTGAAATATCCTGAAATGTATAATAAATCCATAAACATCGCTTTCTAAGACTATTCCCAGAATCTGGTGTCACAAGTACATGAGCTACTAGAATACTATAAATAAAGTCTAAAATAAAATACAAAACTGTCTGATACAAAGTAAATAGCAATAAATATAGGAAGGGAACTTCAGGGTCTGCGAACACCGTGCATCGCTACCTCATGTCTCCTAGATGGAAGGGTCCGAGTAATCACCGTTGAACGCCGCTCAAAATAATATCAGGATATGCACAAGAAATGTATTAGTATAGTATGAGTTCAGCCGACCCTATGTACTCCGTAGGTGTCGATCCTAACCTCGACAAAGTAGTGACGAGGCTATGACAAAATACTCACTATAAAGCTATATGAGTATGAATAAAAAAAGCATTAATGAAGTAGAGAAACAAATAACAACATCATAAACGAAAGAAGGAAGTAAATAACAGAGGGCCCTAGAATATCATCAATTCACAATCTTACAACAGAACATGCTAGTGAAATCTAACAACCAAGAATAACCATAATACATTCTCTCTGTTGCAGCACGCAACCCTATCCACATATCAGTACCAATACTATTGCGGCGTGCAACTCAATCCCCCCCTCGCACACACACATTCACACACTCATATATATATATATACTATTGTGGCGTATAATAATAATGACTGTTGCACCCTATTTTGCACAAGACAAAACAAGATTCAACTTGTCATTTCTCTGTTGTTGATAAAAGAGAGTCGCCACCTAATATTTAAAGTTATACTAGGGTACCTATTTAATTACCGAGTTATGTTTTTATTTGTCTACTAACCGGTGAGATTATGGGTAAGGGTTCTTATTCCTCTAAGGGGAAAGTGTCAGGCACCCCTTAAAATCTACCTGAGGTAGCTCCACATGACTTAGACTAATTTTAAGGAATCAGTTATTTATACTATGCTCGATTACTATAAAAAGTACGGCTTACTATATACATCCAGGGAAGGGTATATAAAAGGGGATGTGGGACTTAAGAGGGATGTGAATTAATGAAGGAGTTTAGAGATATATTAAAAGAGTTCTAAAAAGTAGTCCATATTTTATAAGGCTTGTAGAATGAGGTCAAGTAATGAAAACAGTTGATTTAGGGAATGGTGTTTATGTAACTCTAAAAGGTGTTTGTAAGAAAGTGAACCAAAATGTACCTTGATTTTTAAAATCTGTAGAGGAGCGGTCTTTTGAAAATCCATTTGGGCAATAGTACTTCACCTTTTATAAAAATGTGTTTTTTACCTCTTGATAGTGAAGCTGGCGAGTCTTTTCTGATTTTTCTTTCTGAAAAAGGCAAGTGAGAGATGAGATTATAATGATACGGGCAGATTATAATTAGCAAAATGAAGACATGTTACTAACTAATTCCTTTTATATCCTATATTATTTAAAGCTTGCCTATGTTTCATATGATAATAAAGCATGAAGATAAAGTACGTGATCTAATTATAAGTATCAAATACATGATAACAAAATACGATAAAGCGATAAGGCAGTAGGTAAAGGTAATGAAGCAAACCAGATTAAGGAAGCAATAATAATAACAAAGGAAATGAGGGAAAGAAGACTGGACTCTGGTGATTGGGCCTCAAGGAGGTAGGCCCAACAATTGAGAGATACGGCTACAACTGATGTTGGACTTTCCAAAAATGCGACAAGGCTAGGACTTGGGCCTGAGTTCCTTAAGAACTCAGCATGCCCAAAGGAGTGCACATGCCCAAAAGAGAAAGAAAGTCATTAGACACATACTCCATGTATTCAACATATTCAACCATATATGAAACATATATAAATAAACGACGGGAACAAGAAAATATCAATATTCAAAGACTGTGGGAAATTATACTAATGCGGCAGTCGTATATGCTAAATGATTTACATTGAAACCTTTCGTTGTCATTTAACACTAAACCCCTAAAGAATTCAAAAGTGTCAATGAATTAGGGGCCAAGGAGAAATTTCTACTCAAGGTCGATGCCCCTATTGAATCCCCCGACACTTCAAAGATCCCAAGGGACTCAAGGCCCATGGCAATGCTTGTGCCGGGGAAGGCAGCCCAACCTAGAGTTAAACTCTACTCCCAAATACTCTTAACCACTAACAACATAATTTCCTTATGGGTTTAAGTGCCAATGAGGCTCTTTCAATGTAAACTAAATGCTATAGCATCACTTACTACAAAAATATACTTTCCCTCTTAATAGAATAACATAAGAGCACACATATTGCATTTGATACCAAATAAAGAATACATGTCAAGTAAACCTAAAGGACAGACTTTCGAATACACATTGGAGAGAAGAAGAAGCATCATAACATACTGTTAAGAAAAAACATGAGAGGGTCACCCTAGGTGGATGGATCCATATCCACACGCTGCATGGCATAGTCACATGCAATAATCATAATCCACCCGGTGTTGTAACAGGCTCGATACACAATCCGCCTCGCGTGGTCATATGCTTAATAACACAATCTGCCCTGAGTGGTCACAGACTCAATATCACAATTCATCTGGCATGGTCACAAGCTCAATATCATAATCCGCCCGGTGTGGTCACATTCTACTAGTCCAAACCATGTCACAATGAAAGCAAATATACAAGAATACATGTATATGATCAATGGATATCAGATTTCATACTCATGTACTGGTATAAGTAACATGCTAAGGTGTATGCATGTGCATAGTGTACTAACATAGATAATATAAGGCAATTGCATCACTAAAGTAGCAATTATCAAGTTCTATCAGGAGATTAACCTCTATGTAACCTCAATCATGGTTTAAATAACTCACAATATGGTACAAATATAAGAAACATTGCAGCATGAAGCTTAACAATCAGTTCAAGGCATATCATAGCCTAAGTACCACGCCTGAGCATGGATAAATACCCCGGTTCACATACATGGGCTCAACCCAGCACATGTGCGCCACCCATAATGTGTAGCTATCACAAATAACTCAGGCTACTACTGCCTCAACTAAGTTTAGGTAACATACTACCTCAAGCAAGCCAAATCAATTCGCTAATAAGCCCTTCTCACGTGAATCAACTTCCGGACGACTAGTATCTAGCCCAAAATAACTTAATATCATCATAAAATCCATAGGAAACGATTCCAAAGGATAGAGCTAAGATGTTAAACCAAAATCAATAAGTCAACCAAAAACGTCAACCCTCAGCTCGCACCTTGGAACCTGACAAAACTTACAAATTCCAAACACTCATTCTGATACGAGTCCAAATACATGTGTTCCATCCAATTCCAATGACCCTCAAATAATCAAATCTCACTCTCCAAAATCATAGTCCAAAAACTCCCAAATCCCACCTTTAATTCATGAACATTAGGTGTATTAACCTATGGGTAATCAATATATAGCACCAAAATTGAGTAAGGATAACTTACCCTTTTAGTTGTGATGGAAAGCCCTCCAAATATTGCCTCCAACCGAGCTCCACAACTCCAAAATTGAGAAAGTGACTAAACCCTTGATATTAAATATGTTGTCCAGCAAACGCGCACCTACGGTCACTTAACCGCTGATGTGGTGCCGCCTCTGCGGAACAAGGGCTGCATCTGTAGTCCCTCCAAGTGCCCAACCTTCCGCTTCTGTTGATCCTCCCTTCGCACATGCTAGTCCGGTTCTGCGGACTCTTACCGCTCATGCGCAAGGGTATCTGTGCTTATGTGCCTGCATTTGCTGACTTCCTCTACCAAGCCCTACTTCTACACATGCATAAGACTAGCCGCACCTGCGGCCAAACAACACGCAGATGCAAAAACAGCAGACCTACTCGAGGCCTCAAATCACACCGAACAATATCAAAACCACGAGTCACACCTCACTTCAAGCCTGAGGAAACTAATGAACTTCTAACTTCTAATTCTCGTGCTAGACCATATCAAA
The DNA here is from genome assembly GCA_000715115.1 of Nicotiana otophora. NCBI lineage: Eukaryota > Viridiplantae > Streptophyta > Magnoliopsida > Solanales > Solanaceae > Nicotiana > Nicotiana otophora. Next base: position 67,304 of record AWOL01S0071009.1, on the reverse strand, counting down.
TCAACTCGGATTGACCTCAAAATTTTCATGCAATTCCCAAATGACACAATGGACCTATCCTAATTCCCGGAACCAAAATCCAAACCTGATATCGACAAAATCAACTCCCACTCAAACCAATTAACCTTCCAAACCTTTAATTTTTCATGTTTCACCAGATAGAACCAAATCAAACTTTGGACCTCCAAATCCAAATCCCGACATACACCTAAGTCCAAATTCTCCATACGAAGCTATTGAACCCACTGAAATACCATTCTAGGGTCGTCTACACAAAAGTCATACTCTGGTCAACTCTTATAACTTAAGCTTCCAACCTCAGAACTAAGTGTCGCAATTCACTCGAAACCAAACCAAATACCACGACAAGTTACATAACCATAATAACACATATATAAAGTATCAACTAGGGGGAACACGGCTAAAATACTAAAAATTGCCGGCCGAGTCATTACACTCTCCCCCTCTTAAACAAACGTTAGTCCTCGAATGGGTCTAGAATCGTACCTAGAGTCTAAAAAAGATAAGGATATCTGCTCCACATCTCATGCTCAGTCTCCCATGTAGCCTCCTCAACCGGGTTACCTCTCCAATGAACCTTTATTTACTGTATATTCTTTGACCTCATTTTCAGAACCAGCCGATCCAAAATGGCCACCAGCTCAACATCATAAGTCAAGTCTCCATCTAACTGCACCGTGCTGAAGTCCAAAACATGTGGCAGATCCACATAGTACTTTCGGAGCATAGAAACATGAAAAACTAGTTGAACACCCGATAGACTAGGTGGCAAGGTAAGTCCGTAGGACACCTCTCCAACTCTCTCAAGCACCTCAAATGGACCAATATTCTTAGGGCTCAACTTTCCCTTTTTCCCAAACCTCATCAAACCCTTCATGGGCGAAACCCGGAGTAGAACCTTCTCACCCACCATATATGCAACATCACGAGCCTTCCTATAAGAATAACTCTTCTGCCTGGACTGTGTTGTATGAACCCGCTCTTGAATCAACTTCACCTTCTCTTAAGCATCATAGACTAAATTAGTGCCCAACAACCTAGACTCCCCAGGCTCAAACACACCAACCTGAGAATGACATCGCACCCCATATAAGTTCTCATAAGGAGCCATTTGGATACTCGAATGATAGCTGTTGTTGTAGGCAAACTATGCTAACAGAATAAACAGACCCCATGAACCTCCGAAATCAATGACACATGCACGAAACATGTCCTCCAAAATCTAAATAGCGCGCTCGGACTGCCCATCCGTCTGGGGATGAAATGTCGTATTAAGCTTGACCTGTGGGCCCAACTCACGCTGCAACGCTCTCCAAAAAATACAATGTGAACTGAGTGCCTCGATCCGAGATAATAGACACGGGCACACCATGAAGGCGAACAATCTCCCGAATGTAAATCTGAGCCATCTGCTCTGAAGTGTAGGTAGTCATGACTAGAATGAAGTGTGCAGACTTGGTTAGTCTATACACAATGACCCATACTGCATCGAATCTCCTCAATGTCCGTGGAAGCCCAACTAAAAAAATCCATTGTGATATGCTCCCACTTCCACTCCTGAATATCAAGCCTCTGAAGCATACCATTGGGTCTCTGATGCTCGTACTTCACCTACTGGCAGTTCAAACATCGAGCAACATACTCCATAATATTATTCTTGATCCTCCGCCACCAATAGTCCTGCCTCAAATCCCGATACATCTACGCAACACCCGAATGAATGGAATACCGCAAACTATGGGCCTCCTCAAGAATCAACTCACGGAACCCGTCCACATCTAAAACACAGATCCAACCTTGTAGCCTTAATACCCCATCATCACCAATAGTAATCTCCTTGGCATCATCGTGCTGCACCATATCCCTAAGGATAAGTAAATGGGGATCATTATACTGATGTGCCTTGATGCGCTCAAACAAGGACAACCGTGATACAACACAAGCATGAACTCTACTGGACTCCGAAATCTCTAGCCTCACAAACCGATTGGCCAAAGATGAACATCCAATACAAACAATCTCTTTCTCCAACTGAAATATAAGCAAGACTCCCCATACTCTCAGGATTCGTACACAAGGCACCAGCCACCACATTGGCCATTCCCAAATGATAAAGAAAGGTGATATCATACTCCTTTAGTAACTCTAACCACCTCCAATTCCTTAAGTTTAGATCCTTTTGCTTGAATAGGTGTTGGAGACTCATGTGATAAGTGAATACCTCACATGACATGCCGTAAAGATAGTGCCTCGAAATCTTTAGTGTGTGAAGAATGGCTGCCAACTCCAAATCCTATACAGGGTATTTCTTCTTATAGTGCTTTAACTTACGTGAAGCATAAGCAATAACGCTACCCTCCTGCATCAACACGTACCCAATGCCAATCCGAGAAGCATCACAATAGACTACATAAGAAACTGATCCCGAAGGCAAAACTAGAACTGGAGTTGTAGTCAAGGTAGTCTTGAGCTTCTGAAATATCTCCTCACACTTGTCAGACCACCTGAATGGGGCACCCTTCTATGTAAATCTAGTCAATGGGGATTCTATATATGAAAACCCCTCCACAAACGGTGATAATACCCAACCAACCCAAGAAAACTCCAGATCTTCGTAGCAGAAAACTCCAGGTCTGGGCCAACTCTAAACTGCCTCAATCTTTTTCGGATCCACCTTAGTACCCTCATTAGATACTACAAGACCCAAGAATGCCACCGAATCAAGCAAAAACTCACACTTTAGAATTTAGCATATAACTTTTTCTCCCTCAACGTCTGGATCACGATCCTCAAGTGCTGCTCATGATCCTCCAGGTTGCGGGAATCATCAAGGAAAACTATGATTAAGGAATCAAGATAGGGCTGAAATATATTATTTATCAAGTGCATAAAAGCTGCTAGGGCACTAGTCAGCCCAAAAGACATCATCAGAAACTCATAGTGAGCATAGCCGGTCCTGAAAGCCATCTTCAGAATATTTGAAGCCCGGTTCTTCAATTGATGGTACCCCGATCTCAAATCAATCTTGTAGAATACCCTAGCACTCTGAAGCTGATCAAATAAATCATCAATACGCGGTAGTGAAAACTTGTTCTGGATAATAACCTTGTTCAACTGCCGGTAGTCAATGCACATCTTCATAGTACCATCTTTCTTCTTCACAAATAGTACTGGTGCACCACAATATGACAAACTAGGTTAGATCAAACCCTTATTAAGAAACTCCCATAACTGTTCCTTCAACTCTACCGGGGCTATGCGATACAGTAGAATAGAGATGGGTTGAGTGCCCAACACCAAGTCAATACCAAAATCAATATTCTAGTTGGGTGGTATGTCCTGCAGGTTAGCAGGAAACACATCTAGAAACTCACTCACCACTGGAACTGACTCAATAGTAGGAGTAACAACACTGACATCTCTTATGAAGACCAATTACACCAAACACCCCTTCTCAACCATCCGCTGAGCCTTCAGAAAAGACACCACTCTACTAGGAACATGATACAGGGAACATCTCCACTCTACCCAAGGAAACTCTAGCATCGCAAACTTCACGGTCTTAGAGTGACAACCAAGGATAGCGTGACATGGTGAAAACCAATACATGCCCAAAATCACATCAAAATTAACCATACTGAGCAACAAGAGATCAACCCTAGTCTCACAATGCCTAATAGAAACCACACACGACCGATATACATGATCTACCACAATAGAATCACCCACTGGAGTAGATACATGAGCATGCATATCTAAATAATCACAAGGCATATCCAAATAATGAGAAAAATAGGATGACATATAAGAGTAGGTGGAACTGGGGTCAAATATCACTGAAGCATCCTTGTTGGACACTGAAACAATACATGTGATCACAGTGTCACAAGGAACTCCCTCTGGCCTGGCAGGAAATGCATAGCAACAGGCGTAACCACCGCTTATTGGACCTCCCCCTCTAGGGCGGCCTTGAACTGCCTGAGCCCCACCGCTAGCTGGCTATGCGTACGGTGTAGCTACTGGTGCTGATATCATAGGCTGCATGCTCTACTGTGGAACTCTACTCAGAAGTATGTGGAATTCCATCTTGAGATGACTCACGTCTCCAGACTCGTTGCAACTAGTCCTTTAAGGCTACTGACCCTGATAACCCGAAGAACTGTCTATGGAACCCTGAGCAGATGGATCAAAATAAGAACTCCATGTCAGCATCGCACTGAATGATTATTGAATTGGTCAGGCACTGTACGAACTGTGGATATTTGAAAAAACGCGAGGAATATGACGAGCTGCCGGAGCGGGCCTAAAAAGACGAACTCTACTGTAATGTGATTAGCCTCTAGATGACGCACTGTTAAAACCACCCGAACCCCGAACCACGAGGCCTCTTAGCCTCCCGCTCTTCACGATCAAGCTTAGGAACCTGCTCTAAACATTTAGCAATCTTTACCACCTAGTTAAGCCTAGCATCCGTCATGGCCTCTGAGCCAAACTGTAACGTAAACCATAGTTGAGGCCATCAATTAACCTTCATATCTTCTCCCTCTCTATAGCAACCAAACATGTATCATGACATGCCAAATCAACAAATCTCATCTCGCACTGGGTCAAAGTCATACCCTCCTGCGTAGCTGCTCAAACTCCCTATGCAACTCCTCTCTGCGAGTTTGTGGGACAAACTTCTCTAACAAGAGGACTAAGAACTCATGCCATGTAAGTGGTTATGCGCCAACTGGCCTTCTTGAATCACAAGTTTGCCACAATCTGTAGGCTACCCCTGTCAGCTAAAAAGTAGTAAAGGCAACTCCATTTTTCTTAACAGTACAAAATTGCTGATAACAATGCAAAATTGCATAATAGTACAAAATTGCTGATAATTTTTTCTTAATCTGCGTGTACACCACCAAGAAGAAACATAAGAGGGTGACCCTAGGGAGATGAATCCATATCCACATACTGCACGGTGTAGTCACGTGCAATAATCATAATCCGCATAGCGTGGTCACATCCTCGATAACATAATCCACTCGGCTTGGTCACAAACTCAATATCATAATCCGCCCGGCGTGGTCACATGCTCAATATCACAATATGCCCGGCATGGTCACATGGTACCAGTCAAGACCATGTCACACAGTAAACAAATATATAAGAATAAATGTATATGATCAATGAATATCATATTTCATGCTCCTTGACTTGTATAAGTGATATGCTAAGGTGTCTACATGTGCATAATGTGATATCATAGAACAAATCAGGCAATTGCATCACTAGTGTAGCAATTATCAAGTTCAATCAGGAGATAACCTCTATGTAACCTCAAGCATGGATCAAATAACTCGCAATAGTTTACAGATATAAGAAACATCACAGCACGAAGCTTAGCAATCAATTCAAGGCATATCAAAGTCTAAGTACTACCCTTGAGCATGGATAATGACCCCCGTGCACGCACATAGGCTCAACCCAGCACATGTGCACCACCTATATCGCGAATCTATCAAAAATAACTCTGGCAACTAGTGCCTCAAAAATGTTTAGGTAAGATACTTACCTCAAGCAAGCCAAAACAATCCTATAATAAGCCCTTCTCGCGTGAATCAACCTCCGTACGACTAGAATCTAGCAAAAATAACATAATATCATCGATAAAAGCCATAGGAAATGATTCCAAGCAAGAAAGCTAAGATCTTTAACCAAAATAAAAAAGTCAACCCAAAAGATCAACCCCGGGCTCGTACCCCGGAACCCGACAAAACTCACAAATTTCGAACACCTATTCTGATATGAATCCATTATGTGTGTTTCATCCAATTCCAACCTCAAATTGATCCTTAAATCATGAAATCTCACTCTCCTAAATCATAGTCCAAAAAACCCCCCAAACTCCACCTTTAATTCATGAAAATTAGGTGTAATAATGTATGGTTAATCAATATCTAATTCCAAAATTGAGTAAGGATAACTTACCCCTTCAATTATGATACAAATCCCTCAAAAGATCGCCTCCAACCGAGCTCCACAACTCAAAAAATGAGAATATGACTAAACCCTCGATATTAAATATTTTGTCCAGCAAACTCACACATGCGGTCACATAACCGCTTCTAGGGAGCAAGGGCCACATCTGCAGTCCCCTCTAAGAACCCGACCTTCCACTTCTTCGGATCCTCCCTTCGCACCTGTGAGTCCGCTTCTGCAGACCCATACCGCTCTTACGCAAGCGCATCTGTGCTCTTGTGCCCACATTTGTAGACTTCTTCTGCAAGGCCCAACTTCTGCACCTGCGCAACATTGGTCACACCTGCGATCAAACCCCGCAGATACGCAAACACCAGAAGTCAAAATCTTCAGCAATGTAGCATAGTCCAAACTAATCAAGAATCAATCTGATACACGCCCGAAGCCTCTGGGACACATACCAATTACACATACCAATCCCAAAAGAGGACACGCACCTACTCGAGGCCTCAAATGACCAAAAACTTATTCAAAATCACGAATCGCACGCCACTTCAAGCCTAAGGAAACTAATGAACTTCCAATTTCTACTTCTCATGCCGAACCATATCAAATCAACTCAGATTGACCTCAAATTTTTCATGCAAGTCTCAAATGACACAATGAACCTATCCCAACTCCCGAAATAAAAATTCGAATATGATATTGATAACGTCAACTCCGGGCCAAACCTATCAACCTCCAAAACCTTTAACTTTTTAACTTTCGCCTAAGATAACCAAATGAACCTACATACCTACAAATCCAAATCAGGACTCATGCCTAAGTCCAAAATCACAATATAAAGTTATTGAAATCATCGAAACACTATTTTGTCATCTACACAAAAGTCAAGCTTCGGTTAACTTTTACAACTTAAGCTTCTAACATTGGAACTAAGTGTCCCAATTGACTCCAAAATCTCCCCGAAACCATACCAACTACCCCAGCAAGACACAATTACACATATGCAAAGCATCAAATAGGGAAACAGAGCTAAAATACTCAAAACGACCGGCCTAGTTGTTACACCCCGTACGATAAAGGTTCAGGCTTTAACATAATTGAAAAAGTCAACAAACAATCAACATGGGCCCACATGGTCGAAATCCAAAAATAAGACCAAAATCTGACATCAATTTGAGGTTTAAATTTAACTTTTACAAAATTACTACTACCCAAAACCCCTAATTTGTACTCTAATAATTCTAGATTTGATTATGAAGTTCATGAAAAAGTAATGGAAATTGAATGAAAACATGTTACAATTACTAACCTATGAAGTTGGGAAGAAATTTCTATCCAAAAATTGCCTCTGTGGAGTCTTGGTCTAGAAAATGGTACAAAATGATCTAACTCCCGAAATTCTCACAGTTTATCCATCTGCAGCTATCGCAATTGCGAACTCTTATTTTTAATTGCGATGTTTCCAAATACAAACCACTAATCCCAAATGCAATCAGTGCCTGAGCCCTTCAATTGTCATAAATGCGACTCTGCCTTCGCATTTGAAAAGGCCTCTCACCTCGTAAATGTGGACCAAGCTTTGCAAAAGTGAAGCTGCGCCTAGCCCACCAGTGCCCAACGCCAATAATCAATAACAACACATGATATAATGATGATAATAAATGATAACAACTTGAGAGATATCATGTTCCACTCGTTCACAAATACGGAAAATTAGATATGCTTTTTGAGTATAGCAGTTAAACCGCCTATTTTACCACCAAAATCACTGAAACATGACATTATCAAGAAACCTGAGGTTTCCAACTTTCAAAAATAGGTAAGACATTTCATTTACAATTAAGCTCGAGGAAAATTCATCCGTATGCCTACATGTAAATTACATGTCAAGTCAATAATGTCATATTACCATCTAGCATGAGGAACATACATCTTTATGCCTACATGTAAAATATACATGTCAAGTCAATAACTTCATAGCAAAGCCATCAATTATACTCACACTCAGCACACGCACAGTTCTAGGCACAAGTGACCCTCACCATCACACACAACCATACTCATCACTATACGGGTGACTGACACAAATTCCCCTCACCAAAGCACATATATGACCATGTGCCTGCACTCACTGTGAATACCGGACTCCGGAGGGGCGGATCCTTGCCCAAGTATTGATTGGATATAGTACAGCAATCAATATCACGTAGCTCAACATGGAGCCTGGTGCACACGTCTCCCCCTAGACAATTGTAAGGCCTCGTAAAATTTTCTAATAATTTAAGACTTTAAAGTGTACCAATGGTGAATGGAGATGACATTTTTGAGTTCCAAAGTATACCTACGGATTGGAACTACATAACTTGGCCATGGAAATTTATGAGTGAAGTGCTTTGGAGCATATTAATGAAGTTTAAAAGTGAAAAGGTTTTGGTTGGAGTAAGTTCAAAATGTTAAGTGGAATAGGATGTCCTAAGTCGTGCACCCCTTGCCTTTGGGCAAGTGTAACCCTCTCAATATAAAAGTAAATTCTAGTAGATTTTCATTTTACGTGGTTTTAAGACGCTAAATATTTCCTAAAAGTTTAAGGCCTTAAAGCGCGTCTTGAGATCTCCACTTTTAATTTTGCATGCCACGAACGGCCACGGATGAGGATGTTATTATGTAAAAATTATTTCATACTTATATGAAGGTTTGGAAGTCAATTATGGTCTATATAATAGCAAGGTATCAAATGAGGGTGAGTGGGGAAACAAGAAATGGAAAAAGGACAAACAACTGGGAGCGTGCCTGGGGACCGTGCAACGCGTGGATTGTGGCATGCCATCCCTCTCAGCAACTTTGAAAACTAGTGAAGTATAGGAAATTGGTGTGTGACATGGAACGCTACCCCCTTGAAGCCTTTTTAAGTACTCACTTTGGGGGTTCATTTTCCGCACTTCACTTGGATTGATTTTGGAGCTCTTCTCCAGTCTCTCAAGACCACCAACTCCTTTCTTCTTCAAGGTAAGCAATCCCCATTATCTTGGTGTGAAATCCTACCATTTCTACACTAGTATTGATGCAATCTACACATGAAATCCCTAGATTTTAAAGAAATTTCTTCAAGAACTCAAAGGAGGGTTTTGAATGATTTCTTCCAAAAGGTAATTATTCACCTTTAAACCTACAAGCATGGATTTATTATGAGTATGTGAGAATGAATTAAGTATTAAAACTTTAGGTTAAGAATTGTAGAGATTTATGCCTACTAGGTGTTCGATAAAGTTCCTATATGACCTAAATTATACAAATTGCTACTACTATTGGTCCCGTTGGATGTTGTTATTGTAGATTGAAGTTGCTTACTTTAGTGGATCATTGTAATATCTTTAAGGGGCGAATTTGCGGTATTTTGGCTAAACTCCTTTTCCATAATCGGATTCCACGAGTTCCTCGTAAGTTCAAAATGTGGGTTGTTCAAACTCCCATTCAAACTATTCCAAATTTCTTCCGAAGATTGATTTACCTAAATTCTTATGTACTCGATTCACGTTCGAATTACTCCTATCCTATGATGCTTCCTCTTCACGGGAAAAAGTTCAAATATGATTGTTGTAATTAGTGTATAAGATTTGAATCCATATGTCAATTGTAAATCACCATGCGCATGAGTTGAAGCTATAGATATCATGCTCCCCATTTGGGAAAGGTATTCCAAGAATAAATGGTGTATTAGTCGCTTATGATTTTAGCTTGTGTTTCGATTGCCAATTATTATGCTCCACTCTTTGAGCGAAATTAAATGTGTTCAAGGCACTCATTACTAATGAACTTAAAGCTATAATTTCCAGAATGTTCTATATATTGATTTTTATGATAATGATCCTTGTAAGTAAGAAATGAAAGTATAAAATATGAAATGCAGCCATCATGCTATGAATGATGAACACTGGGTATGGCTAAGAGAGCCAATAAAATAAAGATGTTGTGAATGATTAAAAGTGCCAACGAAGTGATAGATGGTATGAAAGGCTTTGGGATGAATACATTTATTTTTATATTTCCTTTATTTACAAAAATATTTTTCGGCGTATCATTAGCGAGCTGAGGAAGGGTGGGTTGTAAATGCCCACACTCAAAACTACACGTGCCGGTGTAGGAGTTGATTGAGTGGCAAATCCCCATTATATTGTGTTGAGATTATTCCCGTTAATTGGGATGAATTTACTGCTCTCATCAGTCCTTGCCCACATGTCAACCCACATGGCATTGTGGGGAGATGACTTAGTCGATCGGGTGGTGATCGGACACCATGCCGCGTACATGGTGGTTCCTCCCTCTTATCATTATATTTGACTCGTATCACCATGTCAATCCATATTCTTTCATGGTGGAACGGATTATCCAGTCGAGCGATGATCGGACTCCATACCTCGTGCATGGTGTGATGATCGGTGACTAATGATCTCCCAACCTAAAATGTTAATGCTTATTTGAAAATTGTTTATGTTTGAACTTGGCATTTGGATATTATTGGGTTTTCTTGCTACTTTCATGATTCTCTCCTTCTTATATTGGCATTCTATTCCATGAGAGGTTATTTAGCTTTACATACTAGTACTATTCCATATGAACGAACGTCTCTTTTGCTGGGGACGCTTCATCTTTAATGGATGCAGGTGGCTCCGCAGCAGGTGGCTCAGGTTCTTGATAGGTGCACCTCTTCTCAGTTTATTCGGTGAGCCCTATTCTACTTTAGGGCCTTATGTCATTTGATTTTGCACCTCGTGTTTTGAGGTATAGCTGAGGCCTCATCGCCGACACATCCATATTGTACTCTTGTTTACTTAGAGGCTCCGTAGACGTACTGTGGGTTGTATTTTTACTTGAGATCCCACACGAATCGACCTCTGTGCTACTTAAATTTAGCAAATAGCAACTCAAAAACATCAAATAATGCCACAGGAATCAAACCGAAACAATAAAGGTCGAATCTTTAATCATACACAAAGTCAACCAAAAGGTCAACCCAAACCCACACCCAGAAACCGAAAAAACCCATAAATATTGATAAACCATTCGAATATGAGTCCAACCATACTAGTTTCATCCAAATCCAACTCTGAATTGATGTTCAAAACCCAATTATTCACTTTAGAAAGGTTTTGAAAACAACACTCAATTTCTCTTTTAAATTCATCAGTCAATGCCAAAAACCAAAGATGGAATCATGTATAATAATCAAAACCGAGTCGAGAAACCTTACCCCAATCTAAGTGGTGAAAATTCTTTAAACAATCTCACAAATCCGAGCTTCTAATCTCAAAATGTGATAAAATGAATCACAACCCTCGATATGTAATAAGCGGCCAGTAAGTTTTGCATTTGCGAACAAACAGCCGCATCTGCGGCACCTCTTACGTGTTTGCCATCTCGCATCTACGAGAATCCATCAACATGTCACTTACCGCATCTACGACAAGCCAACAACTTCTACAGCTCCGCAGGTGCATCACCTCAAGCGCAGAACTACAAAATCCTCAGCCCGGCCAAGTTCCGCAGGTCAAAAACTTCTTTCATCTCGCCCTAGCTGATATGAAGCTATTGTTTTTGCTCCCTGTTGTCTTACAAGTATGTATGCTTTTAGATTTGATTGAGACATATTAGAGGGACGTATTGCAAGTTTTGGTTAATTATTACAGTTTTTGACTGTTAGAAAGCATAAAGGAAAGGAGGAGTAAATAGTTTTGATGTAGACAAAAAGGTTTTGATATAGCTAGTTAAGCTATGACTTGGAGCAAATGTATGCTTTTTCTCTTTTCTTTTTGAGCAAGTCTTGTACTCTATCTATACGAGACTGGTGGCACTGAGGATTATGAAGTTAGCAAACTGTATTATTAGGAAGCATGAGGAACATTTCAAAGCAGTTAAGATAGTAATTATGTCCATAGAGAAAATTGAACATGTAAAAAGATTTTCAAGGAAGCTTATTATTGTATTAGCTTTGCTTTGGCTTCAATCTTTTTTAATGGGGCCTTTTAAGGTGACCTTTGAGAGTGTTAGATTATTTTTTTGAGTTTCTGCTGGAAAGGTTGCGCGAATGTTTGAGAAAAATCTTAGATGTTGTTCAAGAGAAGGTGAAGTATTTGGAAAGAAGTGTAGATGTTATACAAGAGGTGGTTGTTGATACGATTGCTGAAGCTTACAGGTATGTTAAGGCTATTCCTTCATTCTTTTGGCATGATCCAAGTAACGATACATAAACGTAATGCTATTTCATAAGTGTTTCTACTCTTAGAAGTTAAGAATTTCTATGTTATTAATTCTCGTAAAGTGATATTCAAGCATGTCTAAGTATGTATCTAGTACCTATTGAGGTATATGATAGAAATGTTAATGTTTATAATATAGTAACACATGCATCTTCATTTACCACCGAGGTACAGCCGGTCAGGCAGTTACCACCGATTAGGCAGTTATGTATCATTATTTACCACTGGTTGGGCAGTCATGCATATTCATTTACCACCGAGGTACAGCCGGTCAGGCAGTTACCACCGATTAGGCAGTTATGTATCATTATTTACCACTGGTTGGGCAGTCATGCATATTCATTTACCACCGAGGTACAGCCGGTCAGGCAGTTACCACCGATTAGGCAGTTATGTATCATTATTTACCACTGGTTGGGCAGTCATGCATATTCATTTACCACCGAGGTACAGCCGGTCAGGCAGTTACCACCGATTAGGCAGTTATGTATCATTATTTACCACTGGTTGGGCAGTCATGCATATTCATTTACCACCGAGCTACGATCAGTCAGACAGTCATGCATTCACCACCGAGCTACGGCCGGTTAGGAAGTTACACATTTACCACCGAGCTACGGCCGGTCGGGCAGTCATGCATTTACCACCACGCTACGGTCGGTCAGGCAGTTACCACTAATCAGTTGGGCAGTCATACATCATACGATATGGATAATAGTCTCAAAGAGAAGCACTGTATATATGTAAGTATAATAAGTATGCATATACGGTGGCACATCAGAGATTCAGGTTGATTCTTATATGTCTTTAATTAATGTTGACTTATTGTTATGTTTTAGTTCTGCCTTACATACTCAGTACATTATTCGTACTGACGTTCTTTTGTTGGGGACGCTGTATTCATGCCTGCAGGTATAGATAATCAATTTGACGAGCCCTCATAGTAGACGAGATTGGCATTCAACAAAGAATCGGTAAGACTCCACCTCATTCGGAGTGCAGCCGAGTCTATGAATCATCGTGTCAGGGTTTTGCTATAGACTTATGGGTAGTCTGGTACCCTGTCCCATTTGATGTCAAATAATCTTAGAGGCTTTGTAGACAGAGGTTCATTTTGTACGGTATGTCAGAGGCTTTGATGGCCCATATGTATTAATGTTTCAAGAAAAATGGTTCAGTGATACAGTATTGCCCACTTATAGTTATACATTATGAGTTGCGGCTTTGTTGGCCCATGATAGTTAAAAAAGGATTGAGTTCAGCCAACGCGACCTATGTATGTTCTAGTTTTGGTCGAATGATCATGAGTTACAGAGTGGTTCGCTCGGGCCAGCTCGGCACCAGGTGCCAGCCATGCCTCCCCAGGTTTGTGGCGTGATAGTATCTCTCAAGCCCATCTCTACTTCATACTCCGAAGACAGACGATGAACTATACCTATACTTAGCAGTATCCGAGATAGCGGTAAGTGGAGTCCTAGTCAGGGAAGAGGAAGGTACGCAATTTCCAATCTATTATGTTAGGAGGACTCTAGGCGAGGTCGAAACTAGATACCATCACCTAGAAACATTGGCACTAGCTTTGCTAAGCGCCTCTAGAAAGCTGAAACTATACTTTCACTGTCACCTAATATGTGTTGTAACAACTTACCCATTAATGAATGTAATGCAAAAACCCGAGCTCTCGGGAGGATTGGCCAAATGAGCCATAGAGATCAATGGGTATGATATCGAATATCGGCACCGAACCACCAAAAAATCTCAAATTTTGGCCGACTTTACCCCAGCCCTAATACCCAAGGTTGAAAGAGAGTTGTTGTTGAACTCAAAGACGTTTTGGGGAGTGTAGAGCCTCTTTACGAACGGTGCCTCGAACGCAAAAGGGTTCGGACTTGGCATCGTATTGAAGCCTCCAACATGCAATGTAGTTAGACAGTTTATTAGGACTGTAAAATTTACTAACAACGAGGCCAAATATGAGGCCATGATTGCAGGTCTCGAACTGGCCAAAATCTTAGAGGCAGAGGTGATCGAAGCTAAGTGCGACTCCCTCCTAGTCGTGAACCAAGTTAATGGGATGTTTGAGGTAAGAAAGAACAAATGCAAAGATACCTGGATAAGCTGCAAGTAACATTAAATCGGTTCAAGGAGTGGACTCTGCAACATGGACCTCGCGATAAAAACACTGAGGCCGATGCCCTTGCTAACTTGGGATCGTCGGTCGATGATGATGAGTTCAACTCGGGGGCGGTCATACAACTAATGAGATCGGTGGTAGAAGATGGTCACGCCGAGATAAACTCGACAAGCCTAACTTGGGATCGGAGAAATAAATATAAAGAGTACATGAAGACCGAAAAACTGCCCTCGGATCCTAAAGAATTGAGGGCTCCTGCGTACGAAGGCGGCCCGGTTTAGCTTGTCCAAAGACGGTACCCTGTTCAGAAGAACATTCGATTGCCCACGAAGGATACCGAGTATATTCTGAGGGAAGTCCACGAAGGCACCTGCAGAAATCATTCGGGCGCCGAATAATTAGTTCGAAAAATAATTAGAGTTGGCTACAATTGGATCGACATGGATAAGGACGTGAAGGAGTTCGTACGAAAATGTGATGAATGTCAAAGGCATGCTCCTATGATTCATAATCCCGGGGAACTACTGTAGACATGTAACATTTGACCCATGATATTTTTTACATTTTAGTTGGATAAAAAGGGGTGTGACAGCTACTGCATTTGGTTTTGTCACCCTGGCTATTCATAAAATGGGGGATGGACATCGTCGGCCCCCTTCCGTGGGCACCCGTTAAGGCTTAATTTATATTATTTATGACTGACTATTTTTCTATGTTTGTGAAAGCTTAGGCGTATGAGAAAGACAGGGAGAAGGAAGTCATCGATTTTATTTAGGACCACTTAATATGCCAGTTTGAAATGTCGCTGATATCGTGTGTGACAAAGGGAAACAGTTCATCGGTAGCAAAGTAAGCAAGTTTCTCAAAAACCATAAGATAAAAAGGATCCTATCAACACCCTACTAATACAGGGCCAATGTTTTTTCAAACGGCACCGCACGGCAACAGCCTGACTCTCAAGCCACTCAGCCTTACTTTTTTCGCACACAGTTTAGGACTTAGAATTATTTCAGACTTGTAGAATGTAAGCAACACACAGAAGTACGGGTAAAACCCAACCTTTTATTTATTCTCGCTGAATATCAAAGGACTTTTAGTTGGAAGGCTCACATATGCATACTTGCCTTAAATCAACGATATACAACACATATAAAGGGGCTGCCTATGGCAGATTACAAGGGGCAGAACAAAGGGGCAGTTACAACAGTGTGCTTGGCACATGCCAAGCCTAAAAACAAGCATAAACACTTAGCCACGATTTGAATCCATCTTCCCACGAAATGAACCCATCTTCAGCACTTTGGCCAAGCTAAACTTCCACAGCACATGCACATCACACTACTTCACAGTCACATGACTTGCACACCTGTTCCACTACTTTGCCCACAACTTTTCATTTAGCTTACCTTGCCTTGTCTTTGGATCATGCCCCGTACATTAGTTTATGACAATGTACTTGTCACAGCTTTGCCGTCCCACGGATCAACCCGCATGCCTTAGCCACTACTAAAAAGTCAGGTTTTAGCGATGGACAAATTCTGTAGCTAAATAGAAAAATCCGTCGCTAGTCTCATTTAGTGACAGATTAGCAATGGATTATCATGAAATTCGGCTAGCTATGAGCATTTAGCGATGACGTTCGTAGCTAATTCCATTTTTTTAATAGTGAGCCAAGTGCCATGCGCCTTCATTTGTCATAGCCATCGCCTAGAATCAAGGCTGCCTTGCCATCATTCAAGGTTCCTTGTCTAGCTGACCTCCCCAAGTCCATGCACTAACTTAGGAACACTCCTAGCTCCGCACATTTCTTGACAACACCCATATGAACCTATGTCAAGGGGCAATGTACAAGCCCTTGACATTGGTTCTACCCGACATCTGTCACGTCTCAACATTAGGGGCTAACAAACCATCCCCACTAGTTGAACTCTACGTCCTCATCGAGGCTGACTTGAAGTAGTCCTCTATTTGCTATTCATATTGCCACAATAAAGCACCCTTTTTCAAAGTCGCATCCATCTCGGGATTTCCTTTCCATTGAATCATAAATTTTGTCTGCCTATTCTTCTTAGGCATCCCAAGAACACGGTGGTCAAGAATCTTCTCAATTTCTTCCTCAAGCTGAGTGCGCACATCAGGAGGAGCTCTCTTTGTTTTGTGTCAGTACGGATCTTTAGTATCTTCAACATAAGCCCTTAGAAAACTCACATGGAAAGTCGGATGTATCATCATTCTTTCAGGCAGCTTCAATCGGTAAGCAACTTTACCAACTTCAAAAGGACCATCATACCTTGAAACCGAGGTTGTATGTCTAATCCGAATGTCTATTATCTTCCAAATCTGCGGAGTAAGCTTTAACAACACTTTATCACCTACTTTGAAATCTAAGGAATGCCTATTCCGGTCAACATATTTCTTCATTCGTTTTTGTGCCTTTTTCAACCTATCTGTTGCTTCTTCCATCATAGCTTGTCTATCCCAACCATAGTGGTAGGCAGCTGGACATTGACCCCCAGTCTTTTGTTGTGCAATCACCATTGGTTGTGCATGCTGCTTCCCCAAAACATTCTCAAACAGACTCATCTCCGTTGCTGATGACTTGTGCAAATTATAGGAGAATTGTGCACAATCTAGCAAATATGTTTAGTTGTGTTGAATAGCAGTCACAAAATGCCTCATGTATTCCTCTAACAATTGATTAATTCTCTTGGTTTGGCCATCAGTTTAGGGATGATTCGCCGTTCAAAACTTGAAGTTCGTACCCATTAAGTTGAAAAAACAAGTCAATAACCGGCCCATAAATTGCGCATCCCTGTAACTAATAACATCCTTTGGCATTCCAAAATATTTAGCCACATTCATGAAAAACAATTCAACAGCAAACTTTGAAAGACATTCTGTAGGGGCAGCAATAAAAACAACATATTTAGAAAACCTGTCAACCAGAACAACGATTGAAGACAACCCATTAACCTTAGGGAACCCACTGATAAAATCTATTGAAACAGATTGCCATGTTTTTTTCTGGAATAGGCAGAGGTTGTAGCAAACCCGCCTCCTTCTTCCGCTCAGTTTTATCAAGCTGACACAGAAGGCAACTCTTCACATAAGCTTCTACATCATGCTCCATCTTGGGCCAAAAGTAGTATCGGGATAGCTGGGCCATCATCCTTTCAATTCCTCGATGACCAGCCCATAGAGTATCATGCGTCTCTTTCAAAAGTTAACAATGCAACCCATCATCGAGTGGCACTACGATTCTTCCCCCTTTGAAATAGAGGAGATCGTCCTTGATCCAGTACCGCTGTACCATCCCTTCCCTCACATGATTCATTGTCTTGATGTACAATGGATCATTAGTAGCACACGACTTGATTTTGTCATGAAAATCAGATTCAAGTCAAGTAATGGAATAAACAGTAGCAAATACCTGTTTTCGACTCAATGCGTCAGCAACTTGGTTGTGTCTTCCCGGCTTGTGCTCCCAAATAAAATCATATTCTGCCAAGAATTCTGTCCAACGTGCCTGCTTCAGATTTAGCTTTTTGTTATCTTGAAAAATGTATTAGATACATTATCCATCCTCACAACGAATTTAGTTCCCAGCAAATACACCCGCTATATCTACAAGCAGGGGATCACAACAACTATTTCTTTTCTCATGAGCCAAATACCTTTGCTCTGCTTCATTCAATTTTCTGCTTTCAAATGCGCCACTGGGTGGCCTTCTTGTACCAACACACCTTCAACAACCTTGTCGGAAGTATCAGTATGAATTCAAAGGGCACTTCAAAATCTAGAAGCCGCAAGATAGGTTTTGAGGCAATAGCTTCTTTCAGCATGTCAAATGCACCATTGCATTTTTCAGACAACGCCCACCTATTATTCTTCTTCAACAAATTAGTCAAAGGAGCAACTTTGTTTGAATAGCCAGTAATGAATTTCCTATAATAATTTTCTAACCCAAGGAAAGATCTCAACTCTTTCACATAATTAGGCGCCTGCCACTTCACAATGACTTGCACCTTTTTCGAGTCCATCTGCACTTGATTTTGGCTAACCAAGTGCCCAAGAAATTTGATATCCTGTCTAGAAAACTAACAATTTTCCATCTTGACATAAAGTTGGTACTCCCTCAAATGAGACAATCAACTGTTACATATGTTCATCCAAGGTTTGACTCTCGATGAGAATAGACAACGACAAAATCATCTAAGTACTCAACCTGCACGGCATAACAAGGAATTCATATGAGACATACCTCATAACACATGTAGTTTTAGACTCATCACCTTCAGATATCCGCACCTTCCAATAACCATACCTTAAGTCAAGCTTTATGAACCAACAAGCCTTGCTCAATCTGTCCATCAAGTCTTGCACCAGCGGAACTGGATATTTGTTCTTCACGGTTACTTTGTTCAACGCCCGATAATCAACACATATCCGAAGCGTCACGTCCTATTTCTTTTGAAATAAAACAGGTGCACCAACAGAGCTTTTCATGGCTGAATCAGTCCTGTATCGAGCAAGTCATTCAATTGTTTCCGCAATTCAGCCAACTTTTTTGGTGCCATTCGATAAGAAGGTTGCGTAGGAGGCATTGAAACCTGCAACAACTCCTCGTTATAAATATCCCTCCGTGGTGGAAAATCCTTAGGCAATTCTGGTGGCATCACATCAGCAAAGTCACTCAATATTTGAGCGACACAATCCGGCACTTCAACATTTACATCAGGCTTCACCTTAACCATAGTATCAAGAAAAGTATAATCTCCCTTTTTCAAACCTTTTTCGACCATCATGGCATAAACTAATGAAGCCTTCCATTGAGTTTCTTCTTTCTTATAAGGATGAATAGTTTCATAAAACCAGGAGTCATTTCATGCATAATCATCACTCCATCCAAGTGAGGCATTGGAACAAAGAGATTTTTCCGCATAAAGTCGATTCCAAGGATCACCTCAAAGTCCTCTAATGGAATCATCATCAAATTAACTTTCCCCTTCCAGTTCCCAAAAGCATAAGAACGTTGTAATCCATACCCACAATGGCTTGGACTTTCGCATTCACAATATTCATGTAAGAGGTACACTTGCTCACATTCAACTCATACTTATACACTATTTTCGCCGAGACAAAGGTGTGAGTAGATCCAGTATCCACCATTGTTATCACACCCTTCTCCCTAATTTTCATGTCAATGTGCATCAGTAAGAATGGGGGTTGATCTCGTCACTTGTAGCATTAAGCAACGAGATGGCATTCAACAATTTCAGAGGATTTATCAAGGCCGCAACTTCGTTGCCTTCTCCTTCCGATTATTTCTGTGGCAAACAAAGCATTAACCCGTTCCCGATTTGGGCAGTTTTTTGCAATGCGAGGTCTGCCGCACGTCCAATAACCATTGCCCTTTTTGTTGGCATTGCCTTTGTTTCTAGAAGATCCGTCAATAATAGCTTTGCCCTCTTCCATGATTTCTTTTCGAAATTGCTTCCTCCATTCCCCTTTCTTCTCCGCCTTTTTCATAGGTTTTGAAGAAGAAGGAACTTCGAAAAGACTTTGGGTACTGCGGTAATCCACCAATGAATCCGCTGCAGCAATTTCACCTGGAGATCCTTCACGTTTTGCCTCCTAAGTTCATTCTGCGCCTATGCTTGCATACCAGAAATAAAGTTATGCAATTTGTCATCCTTCGACATGTTCTGGATATCCAACATTAAGGAAGTGAATTCCTTAATATAGTCACAAACTGTTTCGGTTTGTCGCAGACGTTTCAAACAATCCATAGCAAGCCAAGATGCATTGCTAGGCAAGAACCGGTCTTTCATTTCTTTTCGGGGTTTCTCCCACGTATCGATCTTGGGTCTACCCGCACTTTCATCGTTGGCCATGCGAGTTCTCCACCATAATTTTGCATACCCCGTTAGGTACATGCTTGTTATGGTAACTTTCTCCCCGTTTGTAACCTTGGCAGCAACAGAATATTGCTCCATATCCCACATAATGTTCTCCAGTTCTTTAGCTCTACGCACTCCACCAAACGCCTTCGATTTTGGAATCTTTACCTTAGAACGTTCTTCACTGCCTTGGCTAGGAGTAGCCAAAGCCATTCGAAGAACAATAATTTCCAGGTTAAGAGTTTCATTATCTTTTTTCAGATCTTCAACTTGAACATTCGTGGCCTCACACATTTGTTGAATAGTTTCACGAAACTGATTCATTCCATCCTTTAGCCAATAGATCTCAGTAATTAGATAATCCAAATCCCAAGGATTGTGAGTCACACCAATCAGCGCCTCCAACATTTGCACATGATCGCGCAAGTCTGAAGTGGATCCACCAGCCGTGGTCCGAAATCACAAGCGAAGCTCTGGTACCAGTTGTTACAAGGCCAATTTTTCACAAACGGCACTGCACGGCAGCAACCTGACTCTCAAGCCACTCAACCTTACTTTTTTTTGCACACAATATAGGACTTAGAATTATTTCAGACTTGTAAAACGTAAGCAACACACAAAAGTATGGGTAAAACCCAACCTTTTATTTATTCTCACAGAATATACAAAGGACTCTCTGTTGGAAGGCTGACATACACATACTTGCCATAAACCAACGAAATACAACACATATAAAGGGGCTGCCTATGGAAGAATACAAGGGTCAATTACAAAGGGGCAATTACAACAGTGTGCTTGGCACATGCCAAGCCTAAAAACAAGCATAAACACTTAGCCACGATCTGAATCCATCTTCCCATGAAATGAACCCATCTTCAGCACTTTGGCCAACTGCAACATGTGCACTACACATGGCTAAACTTCCACAGCACATGCACAACACACTTCTTCACAGTCACATGACTTGCACACTTGTTCCACAACATTACCCACACTTTTTCTTTAGCTTGCCTTACCTTGTCTATGGACCATGCCTCGCATATTAGCTTATGGCAATGTACTTTTCACAGCTTTACTGTCCCACTGATCCGCCTGCATGACTTAGCCAAGTGCCATGTGCCTTCATTTGCCATAGCCATCACCCACAATGAAGTCTGCCTTGCCATCACCGATGATACCTTGTCTAGCTGACCTGCCCTAGTCTATGCACTAACATAGGCACACTCCCAGCTCTGCACATTGCTTGCCAACGCCCGCACAAACCTATGTCAAGGGGTAATGTACAAGCCCTTGACGAAGGTTCTGCCTGACATCCGTCACGTCTCAACATTAGGGGCTAACACCTACAACCCTAGTGGGAATGAGCAAGCAACGTACACCAACAAAATCATGCCAAAACCACAAAAATAGATTGATCAATGCCGAAGGAAAATTGAATGAAATGTTGCCCAAACTTTTATGGACATACTGTACTACCTCGAAGTCTAGTACCTGGGCCACCCCGTTCTCATTGGTTTACGGCGCCGAGGCTCTAATACCGATCGAAGTAGGGGAACCGAGTCTTAGGTTCCGATATGTGACCGAAGAGTCAAATGATGAGGCCATGAATACGAGCCTGGAACTGCTAGGTGAAAGGTGCAAAACTGCCCTCGTCTGGATGGCCTCCCAAAAGTAACGAATTGAAAGGTATTACAATCGAAGAGCGAGCCTTTGACACTTTGGTATCGGGGACTTAGTATTAAGGAAGGTGACTTTGAGCACCCACAACCTGGGGTATCGAAGCCCGGAGGCACAAAGCTTATTAGGTAATACTCGAACTCTAAAGGCTACGACCATCCCCATTCGAAACTATCCTCCTGGGCAAGCCCAGATAACTTGGGGTAATGAGCCCATTGGGCAATACTCGAACATAAAAGGCTATGGCCCTCCCAGAACAGTTTGGAGACGTCTGAGATCCGCAACCAAAATATAAGGCCTTCAACATTTCTAAACCGGTTCGAAGGATACCCTCAGCAAGATTATAAAAAATCCTAAGTGAACATTTCGGGGAAAGCTGCCGGTCATACCAAGACCCCCCACCAGCCTTAAGCAAAATAATATCGAAAACGAACAATGTTCGAACCTCCAAATAAGACCTAATTATTACATGCTATGGCATCCAAAATCTTTGCAATCATAAAGAAAAAAGCAAAAAGAATCAACCCTGAAAATTGCCGAAGGGAAAAAAGCCTTATAAATATATATACGCAAATTTTTACAAAGGCTAAACGGCCTTAACAAAGTACAAAGGTACAAAACCAAAATATTACAAGGCACCTAAGAAGAATAATCCTCTTTGGAGCCCGCCTCATCACCGGGGCCGTCAGAATCTTCCCCGTCCTCGGACCTGTCCGAAACCTCGGAATCTTCCTCATCCTCGGGGTATGCCAACTTCTTGACCTCGGCCTCGAGCCTCTTAATATTTTCAAGCTCGGCCAATCAATCAAACCCCCGAGCATGAACCACTTCGAGAGTCTCCCTACGAGACCGCCACTTCGAATGATAGACTACGGACTTTAGGCGCTCTTGAGCAGCCTCAACATCGGCTATATACTGGTCCACCATCTCATCGTCATCGGCCTTGGCTATTTCAACCAGTGACTTGGCTTCTTTAAGCTCCTTGGCGAGGGTTTCACGATCGGCAGCAACCAAGCTCAGTTGAGACTAGAGCTCCTAAATTTTGATGGACTGTGCCTCTGCTTTCTCCTTCATCGATCAAAGTTGGGACTCCGCCGAGGCCAATTGCTTGCGGGCTGTTTCCTTTTCAGACGCCAGGCAGTCCATCTTGCCCTTCCACTCCTCGGCCATGGCCTTGACTTCATCCAGCTCAGCCCGGAGCTAGTCAACCTGATCTATCTTCTGCTGGACCTGTAGATTCTAACTGTTAGACACCATGTCTAGCTCATCATCACTAACTTCAATAATTGTTACCTGTTCTAACAGGTCGGCATGTTCCTTCTAAGCCGCATCCAACTCAGCTCGGAGGCTCTTAATTTCACCCTCGCGTTGCTCACTAAGAAGTTTATACATGTTTCTCTTCCCAGCAAGCATTTTGGTTTCGGCCTCGAGTTGGCTCAACTCGTCTCGGTACCGGAGGAAGGTCTCGTGGTGAAGCACCGAGGCCTACAAATACGAGGAAAGATATTAGAATTATCAAAAAAATAGTTCAAATATCAGAAGACAAATTGGAATCATTTTGGATTATCAAGAGTTACCCGGTTCAGCACTTGTTATGCTTCGTTGAACATGCATGGCGAGTCTACCTCATTCATTTTGGCCTGGTCTTACTCAGTCACCATGCACCAGAGGTAACGGGCTATCCCTACGGGGGCGGAAAGGACATGGGCATCCTCTAAGACGGTGATGATAATTGACCGCTTTCGACTAGGATCCGCATTCGGGTAGGGAAACGGTTGACCAGTGTCGGGCTCGAGTTAGGCCCACCTTTCCCGAGGACGGAATTTTCCTCGGTACCTCTAAGTCACCTAACCCGGTGACGTCTTCCGTGGCGGTAGAATCCACACCATCAAAGAAATAGCGAAAGGGGTTGTCCACTCCGTGGGCACGCTCGTTGGGTCATTCTTTCATAGTTTGGGCCTAGTTGTATATAGACTCATTAAACGAGGGTGACTCGGTGATGTCTATCACACCAAGTGCCTCATTTGGGTCACTGCCCGTATCTACAGCCTCCTCATCGATCTCTCTAGCCTGAGGCAGATCGGCCTCACGGGTCTCTATTTCGACGCCCCCTGCTCTTCGAAGGGCGACAGCTCGCGGGCCACATAAAAAAAAGGCTCGTCCCTAAGCCGATAGAGAAAGTCTGAAGTTGGTACTCGGGAGCTTGTGTTTTCCTTTGGCTTGCACACCAGCCTTTTCCTTGTTTTCTTTTTCTTTGAGCTCGGGGAACTCAGAGTCCTCTTCCTTTTCCTCTCTCTGGCTTGCCCCGGAGCAGGAGACTCAACATGCAAATCCACATCCCCTACCGAAGGCCTACGATCGACGTTCTTAGGCAAACCTGCAAAGGAAAGTAAAGGAGATAAGGACACGATGTTAGAAAAAAGATTTCACTATGACTTGTTTGGGAAAAGAACCTTACCATGAGAATGGGTCTCCCAACGGCCTTTTAAAAGTTTGCGCCATGAGCGCTCGGAGTAGGGCATCTGTGACACAATGCCGTCGACCCACTCCTTGAGTCAAGGGATAGCATTCGAAACTCGAGCAAGGGCTACAACATAACAAGCACCCATAAGAAAAGTGAAGATAAGTCATAAAATCGACGCTTAAAAGGAATACTTACATGGTGCATTCCACCTTTTGGGGAACGGCCTCCACTCGGCAGGTACCAGGTCGACGGTCCGCACTCGAACAAAACATCCTTGCCAACCCCGATCCTGATCCTCATCGATGCTCTAAAAGGAGGCTTTGCTGGCCGGGCGTACTAGCTTTATCAATCCCTTCCGGAAGATTCGGGGACTGTATAAGTGGAGTAGATGATCGATGGTGAACGATCAGCGATCGATTTTGTTCCCAGAAAATTGGAGGAGGATCACGATCCTCCACAATGATGGATGAATCTGGCTTATGCACACATTGTACCTCTTGCTGAAGTCTAAAATGACTTGGTCTACCTGGCCCAATGTAAAGGGATAAGTGTATATGGCCTCTTCGGGTTCAGGAACTACTATGTCTTTGTTGGCCCAGTTGCAGTCTTTCTGGACCATAGGGAGGACCTCTTCAGTAATTGAGCAGATGTATCTCGAGGCCTCCTCACACCAACTTTGTATAGAAGAAGGCTTCTCAACCTTAAAGTCGCGGGTGACTGAACAACCACCGGGAATGAACATCTTGGGGGGGGGGGGGCTCTTCC
>AWOL01S0071009.1:0-40953 GCA_000715115.1 Nicotiana otophora | reverse complement strand
GGGGGGGGGGGGGCTCTTCCGCCGGATCATCAACAATCGTATCGGGGATTGTCTCCTCGACCTCAGTGGTCGGCCGCGACGAAGAAGGAGCATCCTTTTGAGGAACCTTGGGTATTGATAGAGGAAAAGAGTAAAAGTTTTGCAAAGTACTAAAGAACCTTGGGTAACGGGGGTAAAAATGCTAGATTATATTGAAATTCTGAAGGTACGAAGGTAGAAGATTTGGTGCAACGTGAAAAATTGATAGAGGAGGGGGTATTTATAGGAGTTCAGTGACGTTTCACATCCTGGGATGGCTGACCGACGGCTGACATGCATTTAATGCTATTATGGCTTAACTGACGAGACTTTTCAGATGTTTTGTCACTTCTGCTATGATGTGTTGAAGTAAGAAGCGGGAGCTCATGTCGTTTCTCATCGTTTACTCTCCAAGAAATGAGGGGACTATCTGTATACGGGTAAAATCGGGCTCATGGTACCCCCAGTCTCCGACAAAATAAGCCAAGCTCGAGACATGATGATAGGGGACCAAAATCGGGGCAAGAGTCTCATCGAGTCATGGTTCAGAATCGGTCCTAGATTTGAACGACTTTGAAGAACATGGTCGGAAAATCAAGCACGATCGATGGAGGGCCATTATATGCTTGACCGGCTGGATATACCTCTCGTGCTAAGGTCCGAACAGAGCATTTACCACCGGAGCCATCGAGATGACACCCCCCGGATTCGGTTCGAGCTCCAAGACCTCGAAAACAGCATTACCAAGTGGTTGCACATGACTAACGAGGGGCCATGATATCCGCGCCGGACCGGATATCACAGCATGGATCTCGGCCCGTATCGGCAACATATGAGTGATTAACGAAAAAGAAGATTTTTAACTTTTTTATAAGTGCACTAGGGATGAAACTCTCCTACTATATAAAAGAGATGATTTTTATTCAATGAGGACATTGTAACACGCATTCCAAAGGAATATATTATTATTTTCTCTGTTATTAGCTCTTTCTCTTGTTCATCAGTGATGGCTATAGCGAGCCTGGATCGAGGGTAATTTTTCAATATTTCAATAAAGTTGGAACTATCCTCCTCGTGTGGTTTGAATCTGTTTTATCTTTGTTTGTTAAATTTGACTTAATCTATCGCTTTGTATCAAATTAATCCGTGTATCCTTAAACCACTTACAAATTTAAATATTATCCGATTTTTAGTGTAAACACCTATATAACCCATGTACCCACTCGTCACCTTGCGTACTTGGCTTCACATAACACAAATGACACAATCAGTCTCAAATCCTAAATGGCAGTTCCTCCCCATACAAAGTTAGGCAAGATACGTACCTCAACTAGGCCATTCAACCCACGAAAATATCTTTTCCCCTAAAATTTGCCTTCACACGACTCAAAACTAACCAAAATCGACTTAATATCATCAAACAATGCAAGAGAAATCAATTACAACAAATAAATCTATGATCTTTACACTTTTCCCAAAGAGTCAACAAAAGTCAAGCTAAGGCCCGCCCGGTCAAAACCCGGGTCCAAAGATAGATTACGACTACCCATAACCCCATGAGTCCATATATATGATTAGTTTTAAAATCCAGGTCCAAATTGACTCTCAAAACTAAAATTGTGATTTTTCAAAAACTTGACAAAGATTCACAAATTTTTACTTTGATTCACATGATTTTGATGTTAGAATCTATGATATATTGATGAAATGATTCACATGAGAGAATATGATGAAAAACAATCCGTCTCCCAGCCCTTATTTCCAGCTACATATGTCGCATTTGCGACACAAGGTTTATAAATTTTCACTTTGATTCAAATGATTTTGATGTGTGATTATATGATATATTGATGAAATGATTCACATGAGAGAATATGATAAAAAACAATCCGTCTCCCAGCCCTTATTTCCAGCTGCATATGTCACATTTGTGACACAAGGTTCGCATTTGCGAACCCTAACAATTACGGGCCAGGGATCACATTTGCAAACCCTGACAACCTCAATGATTATAGCAAAAGTGAACATTTGTTCGCAAAAGCGAACTAAGCCTAATTCTTGCTTACTTCGCAATTGCGAAGGGGAAGTCACAATTTAGACATCAGATCCCCTACTGTCACCCTCACAATTGCAAGGTTTGTGCTCGCAATTGCGATAATAGAGCACCAGCAACACCAAAAGAGGATGTGGAGCGCAATTACACAAAATGATCGGTCGGTCGGGCCGTTGTATTCTCCCCTCTTAAAACAAACATTCTTTCTCAAACGTGCATAAGGATATACCTGAAGTGATGTATATATGAGGATAACAACTCCGCATGTCGTGCTATGTCTCCCAAGTAGCCTCCTCGACCGGATGTCCCCTCCATCGAACCTTCACTGAAGCAATGTTCTTCGATCTCAACTTCCGGACATGTTTTTTCAAGATAGCCACCGACTCCTCAATATAAGTCAAATCCTTGTCGAATTGGACTGAGCTGAAGTCTAAAACATGACCGATATACCTAGGGCTCAACATGACCTTTTCCCCAAACCTCATTACACCCTTCATAGGTAAAATTCGGAGTAAAACCCGTTCTCCAACTATAAATGAAACATCACGAACCTTTCGAGCTGCATAACTCGACCTTCTCCAAGGTATTCGAACAAAATTCGTGCCCAATAACTTAGCCTTACCCAAATCAAACCAACCAACTAGGGTACGACACCATCTCCCATATAGGGCATCATAAGGAGCCATTTGAATACTTGATTGGTAGTTGTTGTAGGCA
Organism: Nicotiana otophora; assembly: GCA_000715115.1. Taxonomy (NCBI): domain Eukaryota; kingdom Viridiplantae; phylum Streptophyta; class Magnoliopsida; order Solanales; family Solanaceae; genus Nicotiana; species Nicotiana otophora. Next base: position 38,165 of record AWOL01S0071009.1, on the reverse strand, counting down.
AACTCCGCAAGCGGCAAGAACCATTCCCAAGAACCCCCGAAATGCATAACACATGCATGAAGCATATCCTCCAATATCTTAATGGTGCACTCGGACTGTCCGTCCATCTGGGGGTTAAATGTTGTACTCAACTCAACCCGTGTGCATAACTTACTCTACACAACTCTCCAAAAATGTGATGTGAACTGCGTGCCCCGGTAAGAGATGATGGATACCGGCACGACATTAAGTCAGACAATCTCACGGATATAGATCTGAGCCAGACGCTATGAAGAATATGTAGTCACTACCGGAATAAAATTACCCGACTTGGTCAACCTGTCCACAATCAATCATACCGCGTCAAATTTCTTCTGAGTCTGTGGGATCCCAACAGCGAAGTCCATGATAACACACTCCCATTTTGACTCGGGAATCTCAAGTAGCTGAAGCAAACCACCTTGTCTCTGATGCTCATACTTTACCTGCTAAAAATTTAGGCACTGAGCTACTACTCAACTACATCTTTCTTCACTCTCCTCTACCAATAGTGCTGCCTAAAATCCTGATACATCATAGCGGCACCCGGATGAATGGAATACCGCGAACTATGGGCCTCCTGAATGATCATCTCACGTAACCCATCCACACTGGTCACACATAATCTATCCTGCATCTGCAATACCCCGTCATCTCCATTAGAAACTTTTTTGGCATCGCCGTGCCGAACTGTGTCCTTAAGGACAAGCAAATAGGGGTCATCATACTGACGCTCTCTAATGCGATCATATAAGGAAGACAGAGAAAACATGGAATCAAGAACTCGACTAGGCTCTGAAACATCCAATCTAACAAACTGGTTGGCCAAGGCCTAAACATCCAATGCTAATGGCCTCTCCGCTGCCGGTAGATATGCTAAACTGCCCAAGCTCTCCGCCTTTTGACTTAAGGCATCGGCCACCACATTGGTCTTCCTGGGACGATATAGAATGGTGATATCATAGTCATTAAGCAACTCTAACCACCTCCGCTGCCGCAAGTTAAGATTTTTTTGTTTGAATAGATGTTGTAGAATTTGGTGATGGTATAGACCTCACAAGGGACACCGTAAAAATATTTCCACAAGATCTTTAATGCATGAACAATAGCTGCCAATTCCAAGTCATGGACCAGATACTTCATCTCATGGGTCTTCAATTGCCGAGATGCGTAGGCAATCACCCTACCATCTTGCATCAACACTGCGCCAAGGCCAACATATGACATATCATAATACAGAGTATAAGACCCTGAACCCATAGGCAACACCAACAGTGGGGCTATAATCAAAGAAGTATTGAGCTTTTGAAAGCTCGCCTCACACTTCTCGGACAATCTGAAAGGAGCACCAATCTAAACTACTTCAATCTTCTTGAGATCTACCTTGATCCCCTCAATCGACATCTCATGATCCAAAAATGCCACCGAATCGAGCAAGAATTTACACTTTGAGAATTTTGCACAAAAATTCTTCTCTCTCAAGGTCTGGAGCACGATCCTCAAATATTGTTCGTGATCTTCCCGAATGCGGGAGTACACCAAGATGTCGTCAATAAACACAATGATCAATGACTCAAGATATAGCTGGAATACACTTTTTATCAGGTTCATAAATGTTGCTGGGGTGTTTGTCAGCCCGAATGACATCATATGGAACTCGTGGTGACCATACCGAGTCCTAAAGGAAGTCTTCGGGATATCTGGATCTCGAATCTTTAGCTAATGATACTCTGACCGCAAATTAATCTTTGAGAACACTCTGGCACCCTGTAACTAGTCAAAAGAGTCATCAATGCATGCCAATGGATTCATGTTCTTCACTGTAACCTTTTCAACTGCCGATAATCAATACACATGCGCATAATACCATCTTTATTTTCATAAACAAAACCGGAGCACCCCATGGCAACACAATATGCCTAATGAAATGCTTATCAAACAACTCTTACAACTGTGCTTGGGCTATATAATATGGTGGAATAGAAATGGGCTAAGTGCTCGGTAGGAGTATCAATATTAACATCTACTGGAAATACATATGTGAAGTCTCTCACTACTTGAACAAACTCAACGGTAGGAGTATCAGCACTAACATCTCTCACAAAGGCTAGATATGCATCACACCCCTTCTCAACCATCTACTAAGCCTTTAGAAATGACACAACCCTGCGAGGAACGTAATCCAATGCAACCCTCCACTCTAACCGGGGCAAACTTGGCATAGCCAATGCCACAGTCTTGGCGTGACAATCTAGAATAGCATGATAGGGTGAAAACCAGTCCATGCCCAAGATAACATCAAAGTCTATCATACTGAGTAACAATATATAAACTTTGGTCTCAAAACCACCAATAACAACTAAACATGACCGATACACACTGTCCACAACAATAGAATCTCCCACAGGCGTGGACACATAAATAAGAGAATTCAATGAATCACGTGATATATCCTAATACGGAGCAAAGTAAGATGACACATATGAATAAGTGGATCTCAGATCAAATAAGACTGATGCATCTCTATGGCAAACCAGAACCATACCTGTAACGATTGCGTCTGAAGCAACTACCTTCGTCCTAACTGGAAAAGCATAGAATCCGATCTGGCCTCCCCCTCTAGGGAAACCACTACCCGCCCGCCCCCCACCCCTAGCTGGCTGTGCAGGTAGAGTAGCAATTGGGGCAGCAACCATGGCCTGAGAAGTATGTGGACCTAATTGAATCTGTAGAGCTTAAGTAGTCTTTGGAGGTGCACCCCTCTTGAGTCTGGGTATGTCTCTAACCATATGACGAGTATCACCACAATAAAATAACGCTCTTGGTGGGCGTGGCTACTGGGACTGGCTTGGGCCTGATCGGCGGGACTGACCACTAAAGGCACCCCGTGCAGGAGGTGCACCAGAAAGTGGCAGAGCAAAGTGTGCAACCTGAGACCTTGAAATAGACGGAGCACCACTAGAAGCTGGAAGTGCTGAAGGAACTGGATGGCTCACATAGCCCTAACCATGATGGGTTGTAGCTGCAGCGTGGCCACCACTAAATCCTCCAGTACCTCGAGGTCTTTTGGCCTCCTTATCCTCTCTCTCTCACGGACCCGCATACCCTCCAACCTCCATGAAATCTCTATCACCTGCTGATATAGGGTATCTGTCTCTAACTCTGGAGCCATACAAAATCTAATACCCTAGTTGAGGCCCTCGATAAATCGACAAACCCACTTTCTGACTGTAGAAACCAAGGCAGGTGCATGTCTCGACAAATCACTGAATCAGACAGCATATTCTGACACTATCATAGTACCTTGGCACAACTGCTCAAACTCTGCGCGCCATGCATTTCGAAGGGTCTAGGGAACAAACTGTCTCAAGAACATCTCTGAAAATCGAGTCCATGTAAGTGAAGTTGTACCAGCTGGTCTACCCTCCTTGTAAACCCATCACTACTGATATGCTGCTCTTGATAGTTGTAATGTAGTTAAAGAAACCATGCTCGTCTCCACAATACCAATGATGCATAGAATTGGGTGGCACTCCTCTAGAAAACCATGTTCATCCTCTAAAGCTAAACAGCTATAAGTAGGAGGGTGATACTTCTTGAACCTCTCAAGTCTAAGCTGCTCCTCCTCAGATATTGCTTTACAAACCTCGAGTTGAACCACAACAACAAGTCATACTAGTATAACCTCTGGGACATGATCAAGATGGACCCACTGCTCTAGGGTACAAGGCCGCAAGAGTCTGAACTCCTCCCCAAGTCTGAGATGTGGCAGGTGCAAGTAGAATCAACCCCGCCTACCCTAAGGTACCCAACATGCTCAAGAATTGTGTAAGGTTCTCCTGAAGTGCAGGGGTGGCAGCAGGAGCCTAAGGTGCCTACGCCCCAACTGGAGCTACTGGAGGCTCCTCTATCGCAGTTCGGGCAGGTGCTCTAGCTGTACCATATGCCCCTCCTTGGCCTCTGCCCCGGCCCCCGCCTCTCGCAGCTCTAGTAGGGGGCCTGGGTGTCTAGTCATCGGATCCAGCAGTGTGTGTCCTCACAATCTGTGAGAGAATAGAAAGTCTAAGATTTAGTTTTGGAAATAAACCAATTCGCATGATAAGGAATCAATGAAGTGAAGTTTTCCTAACAGTTTCGTAGCTTCTCAAATTAAAATGCAGATGTCTCCGTATTGATCTGCAAGACTCTACTAAACCTGCTTATGACTGGTAACACCTATGAACCTAGAGTTCTGATACCAACTTGTCACGACCCCATTTTTTCACCTTAGGATGTCGTGATGGCACCTAGTCTCTAAGACTAAGTAAGCCTAACCTTTAATAATATCTTAATAAGAGTAATCAACGAGAATACTAAAATAGAACTAACAAAAACTCATATAGCCTTCCAAAATAGAATCTCAACAACAACTTTCCCAAAACCGGTGGAACTAAGTCATAAGCTCTACAGAATAAACTAGAATATCTACTACAACTCTGTCTTAATGAAAAATACAACAAAAAAATAAAGTTAAGGGAAGGCGACTCTGATGCATGCTGACACCGAACAGGTATACCTTGAAGTCTCCGAAAAGCAGCTAATAGTAGATCACTGACGTCCGGCATGAGCAGACGTACCTGGTTCTGCACAAAAAATAATGTGCAGAAGCATAGTATGAGTACATCAGAACGGTACCCAGTAAGTATCAAGCCTAACCTCGGTAGAGTAGTAACGAGGCCAGGTCAAGACACCTACTAGGACTTAATAAACAGAATGAAATGAAATAACAAGAAGTAATGGAAAGCGGAGGAACAAGTTCTATGAAGCAACTTAATAACATAGACTAATGAAAGGATTGTAAGCATAGAGATAACATAAAGGAAGCAATTGAAAAGAACCACAATGATCATATACATACGATTACTGATAGGACAGGGAAGAACAACACAACAAGAAGTGTTCCCACTAATCAATCTTTCAACATGAGGTAAACAACAAGAATCACAACGAGGTGCCACTTTGTGTACAATAAGAATCACAACCGAGTTACCGCCTCGTATATAAAAAGAATCACGACCGAGGTACCGCCTCATATTCACATTTCTCAATTGCAATCACGATCTTTACGTATACCTCCGTGTGAGCCTTACATTTAAATAGTTCTGAAAACATTTTTTCCGAAATAGCTACACACGCTTTAGCCCACCTTATGGCGTCGCGTGGCCTGACCTAATTCCTTTATAAGCAAAACAAACATAAGACCCACCTTTTGATACCGCATGCACATTAACCCCTATCCTTATACCGCCGCATGCGCATCAATATCACATCACAATAACAACTCGCATCACAAGTACCCATATGTCACAACTTTTTAATAATGAAAAAACTTAATGTTTCCACAACAATAGTCCATGGCTCAACCAGAATGTGTACAAGAATATAAACAATAACAATGATTGTATATTTCACAACAAGAAATATATCTCAACAACTACCAACTTCACCTCAACGTGATAACGACTTTCACAACATCAACACCAATAACTCAACAATGAGAAATATAATGTGTAACCATGATACTAAATAAGAATAACTCACAATAGAAGAGATAACAAATACTGATAACTTGAAATAAGGATAATCAACAATGGAAGAGATAACATGTATCAATAACTTCAAATAATGGTAAATCAACAATTCAAGAGACAACATATATTGATGACTTCAAATAAGGATAATCAACAATGAAAGAGATAACATGTAACAATGAAAGAGGAAACAAGTTCCACTAAAGCATAAGAGGAAAATATTAAGTTGGATGTTGAACAAGTACTAACAAAGCTATTTCAGTCATGTAAGGATAGTCTACACAAGTAAGAGTATATTGACTATGAGAAATTAGAACATGATATGACAATTTAATTAAGGCATGGAAAAAGTCTAAGTAGTCAAAGACCGCTGTCAAATACCAAATATAATCCATGTACCCACTCGTCACCTTGCGTACACGACTTTCACATAACACAGATGACACAAGCAATCCCAAATCATATGGGGTAGTTCCTTAACACAATGTTAGGCAAGATACTTACCTCAACTAGGCCAATTTAACCCTGGAAAATAGATTTTCCCCTAAAATTCTCCTCCACATGACTTAAATCTAACCAAAAACGACTTAATATCATCAAACAATGCAAAGGGAATCAATTATAATAGATAAAACTATGATATTTAAACTTTTTTTAAAAAGTCAACAAAAGTCAACCCCAAGCACGCCCGGTCGAAACCCGGGTCCAAAGGATGATTTTGACTTCCCATAACCCCACGAGTCCATATATATAATTAGTTTCAAAATCCGAGTCCAAATCGACTCTCAAAACACAAATTATTATTTTTTAGAAAGTTGACAAAGTTTCAAAAAACTTTACTTTGATTCACATGATTTTGATGTTAGAATCTAAGATATATTGATGAAATATAGTTGGAAATAGGTTAGAATCAATTACCCAAGGTTTGTATATGAAAATCCCCTCTCCAAATCGCCCCTACCGAGTCTAGGGTTTTAAAATGAGATAATATGATGAAAATTCTTGTCTCCCAACCTGATTACTAGCTGCAGATGTCGCATTTATGACAACGGGTTCGTATTTGTGAACCCTAGAAATTGTGGACCAGGGATCACATTTGTGAACCCTGACAACCTCAATGATTATTGCAATTGCGACAGAAACTTCGAAATGGCCAAGCTGGGTCTTTCGCAAAAGCGAAGATTTGTTTGCAAAAGGGAACTAAGCCTAATTTCTATTGACTTCACAATTGCAAAGGGACAGTTGCAATTGCAACATCAAATCCCCCACTGTCACCTTCACAGTTGCGAGGCTGGTGCTCGCAATTGCAATAACAGAGCACCAGCAACACCATCAATTAAATTTCAGTTCAAACCACTTCGAATCTTGTCCGAAACTCATCTGATCCCCGAACGAAATATCCACACAAGTCTAAACATATCATACAAACTCGCTTGCATGATCAAAATAGAAAAATAACATCTAGAACTACGAATCAAACTCCAAAATACATGAATTTCAAAGTGAAGTTCAAGAACTACTAGATTTTTAAAACGCATAGGCGAGTCGAATTTGATGGGTTGTGGTTTGGACTGGAGCATATGGTTAGGGTGGGTTTGGATTCATATTGGCTCGGGGTAGGTTGTATTGAGGCTGAGCATTGTAGTACGGTTGGGTGTTGTATATTAGAGTGTAGGTGGGTGCATGTGATGGATGGGTGTTCCTGGGGTAAGAGTTATTTCTGCGAGGTGGAATGGAGTGATAGTAGGGAACGATTGTTGATATTTCTTCCTTCTTCTTCTTCCCACTACTTATAGAACCGGATTGAATTGCCTTGTTGGTTGCTTGCAGCACGGCCAGTGACTGTATTTTGCCTGATTTGATGCCTTCTTCCCAAAAGTCATCTAACTTAACCATCTCAGGAAATTTATGTCTCATCATACCCATCATCTTTACAAAGTAAATTCCCTCTTGGGCCCTGATGAAATACGTGGTCATCTCATTATCGTCTAGTGGGGGTTGGGTCCTGGCAGCCTCAGACCTCCAGTGGCGGGATACTCCTGAAATAACTCAAACGGTTTCTTCTGCAAATTCACTAGGGCGAACCTATCTGGAGTGATCTCGTTATTAAATCAAAAATGGTTCATGCATCCTCTGTCATGTCTTTCCACTCTCTCCAATTTCTGGGGTCCTAACGGGTGTACCATGTAAGCACCTCTCCGGTCAAAGTCCTTATAAATAATTTCATCCTCATCTTTTCATTTCTTCCTACCTCGATAACCTTGTCACATTAGACCCTCAAATTCGCATGGGGATAACTTGGTCCATTATATCAAACTTCGGAGGCTTATACCCTATGGGCATGTCAACATCAGGATGTATACACAAGTCTTCATAATCTAGGCTCTCGCTTCCTCGAGCAACTTGGAGATTCTTCATCTATTTTCTTAACACTTGCAACTACTCTGACACTGACTCCTCTTATTTGTACTTTGTTTCTTTCTCCATCTAAGCATATTAATTGATCACGTATGATACTCTGATTGTGTTGGGTGTTGTAAAGGTAGGTTATTAAGTGGCATATACAGGAGGAACATACAGATCGTGTGTGGCGGTGTGTGCCGCAGGTGTGTGCTGGGCCTGATTATTGGCAAAAGTTATGTTGTCACGAGGAGGAGTATGAACAAAGTTGGCGGTGGTCGGTGGATTTTGTGGCATTTGGGCATACTTTTGTATGTAAGGATATGTATAAGGGAATTTAGCGGATTTGCAGGGGTTACTGGTAGTATAACTTGGGTTGTGGGATTTGTAGTGTCCGTAGTTGGGGTACTGTTTACTTGTCGAGTGCTGAAGGGAAGTGATCATGGATTGAGTCTAATTAAGGGAAGCAGGGTGGTTGCTGAAGCGTCATCAAGGCCAAATACGCCAGCTCATGAATATGTTGTACTTCTTCTCTTAGTGACTCCATTTTCTTTGTCGTTCTAGCAATGTGCTCATCATTTCGAGAATCATTCTTTTTCCCTGATTGCCCTGGGTTGTTGGCTATTACTAGAACATTTCCGGCCAGGTCGTCGGTTTCAGACATCTTACCTTTTGATCTTAGGTTGTATGGTGGCTCAACTTGTTTTACGTATCAACACAAACCAACCTCTATTTTGGGAACTAATAATAAAGTAATGAAAATAAAAAAGAGGAAAAAAGAGTAGAAGTTAGTTTCAACAATTGCACAATTATACGAACATAGATCAGTTAGTTCACATTTTAGATAAGCGCATTTCCTAAGATGCGTAGGGACCTCTCTTTGCTGGAGGTAGCCCTATGTCGCAAATGTTTGATGAACTATCAGATTTTGACACATTTAGATCCGGAGCAAACTTTGCTTTTCATTAGTAGTCTTTGTATTACAATAGGCGAGAGTAATTGCTACAACATTGTCTTTCAACATCCACAAGCTTACATGGGCTCACAGGCTTGACCTTAGGGAAATGAAAAAGGGTACAAGATAAAGGGTGCGAGGTAGAGGAAAATCCACCAACTACTAATAATCATCCCCGGAGTCGCCTCCCAAGCTTTATTGTTCAGGCTCATCTTCAAATTATTCTTCCTCTTCGTTATTGTTGTACTCAGGCCCTTCTTCAGGATCCTCTTCCGGCTCTATTTTTTATTCAAACTGTATGTATTCAATCACTCAATTATCATCCTCTAGAGGTGGCAGCATGTGGTCGACCGACCCTGGGATCACTTGTCGAGGCATGGATGTGGTAATGAGATAATGAGCCAAAATCTCGTGATATATTTGCAGAGTTGTTGCTGAATCATCTAATCTAGCCGATCCTTCTCTGCTCGGTCAAGCCAACTCATCCCATTCATTGATCCACAAGAAGTATTCAGGAATACACCACGAATTCTAACCCATTAGTATCATGATCAAGTCATTCCATTCATCCTGGAGTCTCCTCACCCTTGGAATCGAGAATTATCCATTGTAGTCATCTTCATATTGAGTTGTCCTCGACCAGAGGGGTACATCTTGGATCAGACTAAAATTTCTTAGAACCTATAGAGGCACATACATCTAACTACCTTCAAGTCTAACTAGCTCGATGAAGTATTTTTCGGGGGTACTCAGAATTGCCATGCCACATAACCATAATAGTTTCCAATTCACCCATTCTCTACTCAGGTGTGTCAGCATGTCTCTCCATTCCGCTTGCCTGTGTTGTGAGACCCAGTTCCTAATCCTCTAATTGTGACTCCTGATCATGTTGCTGATGCCCAAAAAATAGTCGACAGTTTCCTCCCTCCTAAAGAAGTGTTTTATGGCCCATATCTGGTGAAGTACGTTGCAACCTTTGAAAATGTCATATCCCTTGGAACATGCTGACAGTTCTTGGAATGTCTGTGCTAATATCATTGGGACCAGGGTGACTTAGAGATTTCTTCAGAAAGTTGCCAAGACTAGGGGCAGCAAGTTGATGTTGATTCGTCATTATTCTTTTGGGGAAGACTAGTAATCCCACCAATGCCAGAGAGAATTTTAAGGGATGGAGACTCTCCCGAGTCTCTTGATAGCATTAAAACTCCTCCGTATGCAACTCATAAAATTCTAGGTGTCCGAACCTGTCGAATAGTTAATCCAAGCTCACCCATCCATCTTCAATGTTTCTTAGGTTCCTGTTATTTGTCAGACCGAATGCATGAAGAAACTTGTGGTCGGTCATGACACTTGGCATTACTGGTTTTCTCCCGGCAAATAGCAACTCCGTGAAGCTACTGACTTCCTCCAATGTTTGTACCAATTCACAATCGGCGAACTTGAAAACTACTTTGGCTGGATCCAGAAATCTATCACATGTCTGGTAAGGACTTTGTCGGACCAGATGTTCCTCAAAGAGGTCAGTGCTCCCAGGTGTGTTATGATCTCATCTCCATGATCCCGGCAAATGTTTCTCTACCATTGCTTCAGCTTGTGTGGTGCACCCATGACCATATTTATTTTGGTAAGGTTGTGGTTGATTTCCATTCTTAAGAGGTGAAAAAGGATTGGTAAATGATTGCTCTGGATCTATAGCTTCTCATCCGGATTGGTTCGTCATTCCACAAAAGGCATGTCGTTGGGTACATGACCCGTTAAGATTAAGGTGCCTTTCCTAATCGTGAGTCAATGACAAAGACCGACTCACCTAAGGTTTATGTATTATGACCTATATTTGCTAGAGTAGAGTGTTTCCTAATTCTTGGAGTTGGACTGAATACTACGAGATGTTATGTCAGTTGAAATAAGGTTCGAAGGGGTGTAATTTACGACCAAGACTTGATAGGATAGAATGTGATGACAGTGTATATAAAGATGTAATAGATAGTTGGCATAACAGTAATAATATTAAAGCAGGCAAATATATACATTCTAAACAAGTAAGACAAGTAAGCACATATTTGTAAAGTTAAGCACATTTAAAGTAGTATATAAATAAACATCACTAAATTCTAGATCTAGTCTAAGTATGCTAAGGTCAGAACCTAAGTGTAAAATCTTTAATAGAGTCGCCATGTTGTTGCACCCTATTTTGCACATGTCAAAACAAGATTCAACTAGTGGTTTTCCTATTTTTGATGAAGAAGAGTCGTCACCTAATATTTAAAGGTATACTAGGGTACATATTTTGTTTATTAGACTATTATCGTATTAGTCTTCTAACCGATGATATTTGGGTAAGAGTTCTTTCTCTTCTAAGGGGAAGGTGTTACGTACCCCCTAGAATCTACCTAGGGTAGCTCCATAAGATTTAGACGAGGTTTAGGGAAGTGGATGTCTATAGTCTTCTTAGTTTAGTGCTTAAGGTTTGTAGTCTATTTTAAATCTTGTTTAAATGGTCTACTTGTTTTTAAGAAGAGATTGTATATGTACTTTGAAAAGAGAGCGTAGGTTTCGTAGGACTTTGCAAAAAGGAGGGTCTTTGGAAATGTTTATATCCACCAAAGATTTATAAAATGCAGTTATGGTTTTAAACATTTGTCCTTTGATAACAAAGTGGCTATTCGTGTGAGTTAGTAAAATAAACATGCCATGAGAATACCTTTAGATTGATTCCAAGATGGAGCCTTGTCATTCTTTTAAACAACCTCGTTGAGGTTTATTAATCATGAATTACCAGCCTCATTTGGTTTTATTTGTTGGGAAAACATTGCTTCGAAATGTTATGTTCAGTTTTGTTTTCAAATAGGAGCTGTTTTCCTTTAAAATCTGTTCAATATCAAAAGCCTTTGTAAAACAAGTTAGTGATAAACAAAAGGTGAGATATGTTATTCATTATTAGTGAAGGATGTACATACTCTAATAGAAATAGTAAATAAATTCAGATTCCCTTTTAATTCTTACCTACGAGCTTTGTTTTGCATAGATTCCTAGAAATGATTAAAGCATAAATGAAGCATCCAATAATATCATTAGTATCACATTTATACATAGAATAATCAATAAGTTTTATTTATCAGTGAGAGAGAGGGGAAAGGAAACTGGACTTAAACTTGGACAGAAGGAATGGTAGGCCCAGCTGACATTAAACATCAGCAGACTTTGGTCAAGCAGGGGTGTAATGAACTGGAGATAAGCTTGAGTTCCAAAGAAACCCGACAGGTCCAAATACATGCATATAAAGAAATAATAGAAAAGAAAATTAGTGATGCTACAAATGGCCCAACAAAAAAAGGCGTAATGCGATTAGAGTGAAAACCAACTTTTGTTTGTACTAATCCGAAAAGGAGTAATGTGAGTCAACGACCATTGAATTAAGATAAGACATTATTCATGGACAAAATACCTTTTGAATCCCTGGCACTTCAGAGTTCATAATGGCCACAAGGACTCCGAGCAGTGCATGTGTAAGGGAAAGGCACTTTAACCACGAACTAGGTCCTACCCCAAATACCCTTAATCAATCACAATCACTCTTCCTTAAAGGCTTAGTTACAAATAATGTATTCACTTAATAATTAACATGAGAACAACAACATGCACGAACGTTTCAAATATACAGGGTTTATGAGCTATAGAGAGTATTATCAAAGTGTATAAGCATGAACACCTTAGGAATTATACCATTAACCTTAAAATTAGAACTAAGAAGGTAAATGTCAATTACGATAGGTACTAACAGTGTCCAGGGATACTCAACATTCATTTATGACATGTATCAGAATATTCAAAGAGACTAATCACACTTGAAAAACACAGAGATCTTCAGAGCAACCAATAGTAGATTGTTCCAAGTTTAATATATCGAGTCAAGTGATCCTAGGTTTAGGGAAAACAAGCATGCTAACTTCTTTGTTTATGTTGGTAGGTTCAAGCTTACAAGAGTCCTTGATTAAGTTCATAGTACCTTAACAACTATTTAGAATGTATTCAAAATCTGATAAGTTAACACATATGGTTAAGTCCTCGCTCTATTAGGTACATGATACCAACAAAAGTACATATATATGCAAAACAATCAAATCGTAGCTTAACTCAGACTTAGTAGCACGATTCCTATCAGGTTCCCAATCACTAATCCAAATTCACACTAGGTCTTTAAAAGCCAAGATATTCAGCTAAACATAGTGTAATGTTCACTCAAACAAGGCATGAAAACATCAATGATTTTCCTTAGGGCTAAGAGTGACACCAGTAGGTTTCTATTTCATATTCTTACATGGTTCAAATTGTTAGGTTATCAAGGCAAACAAGGTTTAACTCATCTTTCTATGAAGCAGTTTCAAATGAAAAGTATAGTAGCTTGGATATGAGTCCTTCTAAAAGAGCAGACATGGAGTTCACAAGTGTAGCCAAGCAAACACATAAACATGATAATTAATAGAAGACATTCAAACCTATACACAGTGACGTTTTCAAGGAGTTACAAGATTTCAGGACATATTTGAAGAGCAGGCAACCTGACAACTAAGCTAGTGAGTCAGACGATAATAGCAGGCTTGCATTGGACCCTTAAGTGTGCACAACAAATATGATTCTAACATTATCAAAGCAGACTAGTCAAGTATATGACATGAATCAGCAGGTAGCATTTCTAATCCTAGGATCAATGTAATACTGATGCGGCAAACATAAACTCTCAACAGAATATCCGAAAGGTCTAAGATCACAACTTAATCAAGTTAGCAAAGAATAATAGTACAACTTGACAAAACAAATGTATAGAATCATTAAAATTCCTTAACTAAATGTACAATTTCACCAAGGCATAGATTGATCATTTTTAAGAAGCATTTATCGGGTGAAGTTTATTAAAGTCACAGGATAATCAACCAACGTTTACATAGTTTCAGATTATCAAGAGAACTATTTGCTCAAGCAATGAGGATAACATAGAGTATTAAGACTTGATAATCAGTCATACACCAATAACATACATCATAAACAAACGATAATCAACAAAAGAAAACATAGTAAGCATGATTACGAATCAATAAATCAATGAAAGGGAGGGTCAGTATACACTGACCTTCTACGGAACAAAAAACCAAATGAAATTCTTTTGTTTAGAAATTTGAGGAATCCAGATTCATGCACAAATAACAAAGACACTAAGAACCAGAGAAGGAATAGAGAAAGAAAAAATCAATGAGAAAGTCTAAGGCTTTTTTTGCTCTCTTAGTTGTTGTTTTTTGTTGTGTTGCTGTAAGGTGATTCGTGGTATTGTTAGGTGAGAGAAATTAAGGCTACTATTTATAGTGCCTTAAAGTATATGGTTCCGGCAGATTCACATTGTGAGTGAATAATGACGATGGGCTAGATGAGGATAGAGAGATAGTAAAATCGGAAGAAGCATAGAGTGAAAATGATGATGAAGAGCCTAGGCATGTGAGGATAAAAATCGACCGTTGATGAACGAAAATCCATCGGTTAAATCTTAAATGTCCAACGGTCACTGCGTTTGACCTTTGGACATCGAATAATCATGATGAAGCTTGGAAAACCTTCATGCATGCTCTGATTTGATAGAGCACCAGAGGAAATCAGAAGACTCAAAGTTTCACCTTTGAGCCTTACGGTTTCAGATTTGGGCATTTCAAATTTATCAGCGGGAATGGAGAAGAACGACTAGATTCGCGGATTATGGGGACAAGATGAATGATTTGAAGTTGAACCAAGTGACCTTGCACAAATTTGTGAAAGGGTTTGGGATTGATGGATTTTGGGTTGATGAGAGAAATGAGAGAATTATGGAAAAGTGGGGCGACTGGCCTGGTGGAAAATGAATTAGGGTTAGGCATTTGGTTAGGTTTAAAGTGAGTGGGGAAAGGGGAGCTGTTGGATCATTGTGATTGACTGCTTCGATATTTCAGAGATAAATATATTTATTGAGAAAAAAGGATGCCGTTGGATATCGTTTAATCCAACGGTGGAGATAAACTTTTGGCGGGTGTAGAAATAAAAGGGAAAATTCTTTTTAAGTGTGGACCGTTGATTATTTGAATCAATGATCCAGATGAAGTGTGTTTCTTGTGTGAGTAGGAAAGACGAGTGATGTGGTGCAGCACCATTGGCTTGGATAGAGTGGCGTGGATCGCCAGCTTGTATGAAGAGGGAGGTCTAGACCGGGTCGAAGAGTGTATTGAGCTGAAATTTGGGCTGGTTTTGGTTTAGGAAATGACCAAATTGTATTTAATTGAGCATTTGTAATTATTTTCTTTAAGCTTTTAAACCCTCTTAAAAATTAATTAATTAAACTTGATTAATATGAATTAAATGTGAAACAAATATAACATCAAATACAATACAAACCATTCTAATACATTATTTATTAAAATACTTGATTTCTTTATGAAATTAATTTTTGATTATTTAAATAGTATGCTCGATAATTAAAAATTAAGGATTAATTTGTTAAACTAATTATAAAGCTAGTGTATCAAAATATAGAAGTTATTTTAATAATTTCCAAATAACAAGGGTAGTGTGTTTTGTAATTGTTTATTAACAAATCACTAATTTAGCACCATTAAATAATTCAATTTTAAAAGGTAAGGTCAAAATTGATCGTCAATACAATCTGAAGCTACTCAAACAAATATCAATGTGAGGTAATGGATACTTATTTTTTATGGTAACCTTGTTTAATTTCCTATAGTTAATGCACATCCTCATAGAATCGTTATTCTTGTTCACAAAGAATACCGGTGCACCCTAAGGAGAAACACTCGTCCTGATGAACCTCTTAAATAACAATTCATGCAATTGCTCCTTCAAGTCCTTCAACTCTGCGGGAGCCATGTGATATGGTGGAATCGATATGGGCTGAGTGCCCGACATTAAATCAATATCCCTATTAGGTGGCATGCCCGGTAGGTTTGTGAGAAACACATCTATAAACTCCCTCACTATTGGAACTTAATCAACAATAGGAGTATCAACACTAACATCTCTCAAAAAGGCCAGATACGTTAAACACCCCTTATCAATCATCCGTTGAGCCTTCAAAAATGAAATCACCGTACTAGGTGTGTTACCAAAAGAACCACTCCATTTCAACATTGGCAACCCCGCCACAACCAATGTCACGATCATAGTACGAATATCAAGAATATCATGGTACAAGGATATCCAGTCCATACCCAAAATCACATACAAATCTACCATATTAAGCAACAGAAGATCAACCGTAGTCTCATATTTCCCAATAGTGACTACACTCGACCGATATATACGGTCCACCATAATAGAATAACCAACAAGTGTAGATACCTGAACATAAGTATCAAGAGAACCATGAGTCATATCTGAACAAGGAGCTAAGTATTATGACACATGAGAATATGTAGGCCCACAATATAACAACATAGAAACATCTCTATGGCATACCGAAACCATACTTGTGATTACTGCATTTGACGCCTCCACCTTGGGCCTATATGGAAAAGAAGCAATGAGCCTGACCACCACTAGTCGAAGATCTAAACCCATCCTCAAGGGTAACCTCTAGTTGTTTGAGAAGAGGGTGGGTCAGCTGGTGCTGAAATCACTGAGTGAGTAAATTATGGAGTTTTGCCCATCACAAACCTGGGACAATACCTACTCAGGTGGGCAAGCTCTCAATACTCATAACAACCTCTAGTTGACTAAGGCTGCTGAACCTAAACCTACCCCTGATGGCCTGAATACCCACCGGAGGAACCCTGAATAGACGAAGTACTATATGAGCTCGTTGGAAGAGCAGTGAAAGGTGATGCAACTGATGTGCTAAAACATAGGCGAGACACTATCCCATGGCCTAAATGTTGCATACAATTAATTGATCTACTGTGATGGCCTCTACCAAACTGACCCCTACCTCCAAATGAGGTACTACGAAAACGACAAAAATGACGAGGTCTTTTATCTCCCCCCCCACAACCTCTTGTCCCTGGCTACAAATACGCCCAATTCTCCGAGCTATCTCCATAGCCTGATGAAAAGTAGTCCTAGTCTATAACTCTCGAGCCATAGAAATGGTGATGCCATAATTCAAACCCTAATAAATTTCCCCACCCTCTCATCCCCGTTGGGGATCAAAGTAGTAGCATGATGAAACAACTCTGTAAATCTCGCCTCATACTCGGTCACAATCATGTGATCCTGCTAAAGATGCTCAAACATCCCTTTCAACTTATCCCTACAAGTGTGTGGGGTATACTTCTCAATGAATAACTATGCGAATTAAACCTAATGTAAGTGTAGTTTAACATGTTGGTTAGCGCAGCTCATATGTCTGCCACCATCTCATGGCAGCTCCTCTAAATTGAAATGTAGTAAAATACACCCCTTTGGACTCTACCAAGCTCAAATTGTGAAGCATTTCATGATATCTATCTAGGAAATAATGGGCATCCTCTGAAATACTGCCCTCAAAATGTGGAGGAGACAACCTCAGAAAACTCTTTAATCTATTCTGCTCATAAGCAGATATGGCAGGAAAAATCTCAGGTCTAAGTGCAATGGAATGCTGCTCGGGAGTATGAGTGATAGGGGTTTGAACTCCACCTACATCCTGAGATGTGGCTGGGGACCACTAGAACCACTCCAGCACGAGTCAGAGCATTGATGAAGCTGGCCATCTTGTCCATGGCCTCAAGGAGTATTGGTGCAGTAACGAAACCCTCTTGGGGCTTACAGTGGACTCGGGCCTCAATGTTATAATCACGAAACTCATCCTCTTCCTGGTCCACATGGGTATCCATTGATACTGCCCTAGCATGCTCCTAGACCCTGGCAGGTGCTCTATCACTAGTAGCCACTATGCGAACCCTCGTGGAAGCCCTGGCCCTACCCCGATATTTGCCTCTCCCAGCTACGGTAGGTAGTGCTACCCCTTTGAATCACCTACTGCTACCGATGCACGTGTTCTCACCATCTATGAGAGAATACAGTATAAGGATTTAGATTTAAGACAATAATTCACACACGATGAGGAATCAAGAAGCGGGAAGTTTCCTAAAGCCGTATATCCACTCGAAGATAGATACTGACGTTACTTTATCGGTCCACAAGACTCTACCAGGCATGCTTCTGACTTGTGAGAGCCTTAGAACCTAGACCTCTGGTACCAACTTACCATGACCCAAAATCCCACCAAAGGTCGTGATGGCACCTAACACACTTGCTAGGTGTCGTGCCTTGTTTTCTCACAAAAGTGGGTTTCGACATATCACAACTCTTTTAAATGGGTATTAAAAGAGGAGAATCGCCACCTAATGGTTTTGAGGTGCGTTATGATATTGATTTGTAAATAACTCTGTTTGCACTAGTCTGTGTCACTAAAGATCGGGTAAGGGCTAAAATTACCTTAGATAGAAGGGGTTAGGTACTCTTCGAGGTCCACAACTGTTGGTCCCGACCGAAATTTACGCTATGAAGGGATTATTTGAATTACAATTATCTTGTGTGATCATATAAATTATAACAAGGGATTCGAACAAGTATTGAAGAGAAAGTAGTGAGTCATAAGATATATCCTAGTTTGATACAAGTTTGCACAAATAGGTGCATAGATATCAATTATGGAGGGGGGGGGGGGGGGGGGGGGCTGGGTCCTAAGCTTTATATCCTAAAAGATCACCCCGTGCAACATAAATAATACTTCACAACTCCCATTAGATGCAAGGGGTTTTTCATATTATTCAGTGGGCACAAACTATCATCTAATGCTACCCAATTACTATCTTAAAGTTGTTTACCTAAAGACGTTCTAATTCAATTCTAAAGCTTCTCCTATGAATGCCTTGCTCGTCCCATACCTATGGTCCACGAGGATTTGGACCTACTACTTTGGTAGTTCTAGACTTCCCTTAGGATGCTCAAAAATGATAAAAACTCGGCGCACAATCAAAATAATTAGGACTGCACATAGTTAACAGTCAAGGGCTCACATTCGCCTCCTTACATAGACATAAATACGCGCAAACAGTTATGAGATCTTGCTAACAGTGTTCCAAATTATCGAGCAGGCGACTGTAGATGGGCAGATTTGAATTCGGAATATGTGGAATGGTGTAAGACCTATAGGCATGATTTCTATATGTTTGATCGATCCAAGGGTTGATATAGAATTTTACATGCAGTGTTTCTCGGCAGATGTTTTCGACCAAGCTGCTAATTTTAATAGATTATTTATTAAGACCGTATAGGTATGGTCTCTAGGCGACCTATGACTGGGCAGTGAGAACATCGAAAGCGCATAGTTAATCTTCTCTGATCATATAGACATGATTTCTAAATGAGCAGTAACATCCTATAGGCATGATATCTAGACAATAATATCAAGGCAGCAAAGTAATTGAGAACATACACTTGTTTTATTTATTCCAATAGGCATTGTTGTCTAACTTGCAGTACGAGAAGAAGAGAATAGCGATAAAAATAATTTGGTTACTCAATTTGAGAGCCTAACACCATGGTATCTAGGTGAGTCACATAATTTAAAGAAGTAGCCCAGGCATGTATTTTCATTTGTGTGTATCGAACTCTTATAGGAATAACATCTAAGAGCAAACAAGTCCAATTTCAGATCCTATAGGCATGCTATCTAATGTTACAAGTCATTACATTAGCCTTAAGTCTTGTTTTCCAAATGAATAGCGTGTACACAGATAGCTTCATGGAATGAGACGTGGAAAACAAAATAATTAGGGTCCTATAGGCATGTTCTCTACCTATTCATGCAAGATAAATATCCTAGCTCCCCCCTATTTCACTAATCCCCAATTGTTTGTTGTTATAAGTTATTATAGGCCCCAGAATGAAATAATATAGACTTGAAGATGACACAATATAGATTGAAACAAATACAAGCCCATTAAAGCAGTTACAAGCTCAATACAAAAGTAACCCAGTAACACCTGGGCCTTCAGTAGGCTCATTCTTCACACGAATAGCAGACCCGGATCCAAGTACACCCCAAACATTAGAGTGTATCAATTGCACGGATCAAACTCACATATAGACCCATATTAGGCCCAAATGGAGGACTCACTTACCCAGCAATCACATATGAACAACTTAACCATACAAATTAACGAACTACACATGTCACTCAATTAAAAAACTATGAAGCAATTCTCCTTAAGACACATGGACAAGATTATATGACATATTGGCATGACTCACATAAGACATATTTGTACTTGCATTTTTAAAAGCTAAGGCGACATGTTTGGTCATCAGGAGATTGCAAAAACTATTCTGAATGAGGTTTCAAACAAACATGGCTAGGACTAGCCTAGGGACTCTTAAATAGGGGTTTGAACATGAAATCTAGGAAAATTAGTAGAGCTCAGTCCCAACATGGTAAATTTGACATGGGAAACTAACTATATAGGTTCATCATTGAGAAATTATTCAACATGGGAAAGAGTTTAGCATGCTGAACATAGTCGCAGCATTAGAAGAGTCTAAGAGGCATATCACTTGGGTCAACAGGGCAGCCATACAGGACATGCACAAAAAAGGAATGTTAGGTTTTCCAGAAAAACCAGTTCAAAGTAGCATGATTAAACATTATAGGATGTCAAACCAATCTAAATAAAATTTCAAAGTAAAGTATGATCCTAAATTAATCCAAAAAGGACTTTAGACCTAAGAGTATTACTGATGGAAGTGTGGCAGAGTCACAGTCAGGGAGAATAGCAGTTTTCACATGAAAGTCTCTAACATGAGAGCCTAATATGATTACAAATGGTATAACAAACAAGCTAGTGCGCATGGTCTATAACAGTCGACAAGCAGCCTAACATGGTGGGTATAACACAAATATTCAAAATCCAAAAACAACTCATGGTAGGTAAGGAAAACATATCAACTTAAAGGTAATAGGACAGGCAGACATCAAGGCTCATGCCAGTTGACCATACATAATAAAAGAAGCTAAATATTGAAATTTACACTAGAAGTCTTAGGCAATGCTAAAGAGCATAGGATTAACAAGTCGAGGAGTATAATCAACAAAGTTACAAATATCAGGGTGACATGTTTGGCTAGACATTAAGACAATATTATAACATGGGATTCACATAGTCAGTGATGAATTTACAGGGAAACAGTAAATTACACCTTAAGGATTAAAGCAAATTCTGGGTAGGGATTAATTCCATAGGAGTTGCAGTACAAAAACCCAAAGCTAAGTATGAGAAAGAACTCATAACGATAACCCAAAATGAAAATCGAGAACACATAAATATGATAATCTAAACGAGCTTAAAAGTCAGAAGTTTTCCAAATTGAATACACAAGATGAACATACATAAAAATATACAGATTCTGATAAAAATGTAGAGTTACATAGGAAATTCAAGGCCATGGTCGACACAATGTCATAATAGTTTATAATAGTTCAAATAACATAGATACTCAGAGGCATGAGCACAAGTAGGGTAAACAAAATTGCAAGGGTATAAGTGCCTACCAGTTTACAGATTTAACAAGCAAATGAAGTACAAAACCAAGTGCGAGTAACAACTCGAGTATCAGTAGCAAAGAGAGAAAATCATGACCCTAAACCCTAGTGGTCAGAGTTCACAAGCCAACACGATTATCAGTAGCAACTCACACTGGGAAGGTCATTTCATGACCCAAATCCCAACATGTCATAATGGCGCCTATTACAGTTCTAGGCAAGCCGACAACCATAAATAACTATGCATTTTAAATTGAAAACATGATGTAATAAGTTTAATAGTGAAAATCTCATAACCACCGACAAGAATAACTGCGACTCAAATACAAAATCCCCAAAATCTTGGTGTTACCGAGTACATGAGCAACTAAATATCAACACAGTCAAAACTTCTAATACAACTAGCTGGAAAGATAGAACAGTACTAAATAGACTAAAAAGAGGGAGAGTCGAGGTCTGCGGACGCCATAGCAGCTATCTCAAAAGTCTCCAAGTAGGTAATTCTCCGGGTCTAGCAACCACCGGGTCCAGATGTACCTAGATCTGCACACGAAGTGCAGAGTGTATTATGAATACAACCAACCCAATATATTCAATAAGTAACAGGACTAACCTTGTACTGGAAGCAGTGACGACCTCAGAAAGGTACAATTCAAATCCAGATAATAACAGTACAGATATGATAGGAAAATGAAGTTAATAACTTAGAGAAATCTCATAATCAGTTTGTACACAGTACAAAAATATAGACATGTTTCATGTTTAAAAATTTATGCTCAACAGTGATAAAATATGCCAAGTATGACTTATATGAGGAATGTTGCATCTCTATATTTACATGTCAAATGTGCATTTCACATGTAATGCATCACAAAGATAAACTTAAGTACTCACGCTCTCAAAGTACTCAATCTAACTTGTCACACACAATCAATCAGCATTGTACGGTACCTGCGCTCATTATTGCTACATTAGACGTCGGAGGGGCGGATCCTGCCCAAGTGCTAATATAAAGCCAATATGGCCTGCTGCGGCGTGTAGCCCGATGTAAGTCCCCATAAAAATTTTCATAAAAACTGGAGTTTCGTGATGTCGGGGAAGGCGTAGAGGTTAATAATGGTAGAAATTCTTCGCGGCGAGCTTGTGAACCATGGTTCAGACTTTTTGGATTGAACATTATGCTGGGGAGTTGAAGGAAAATATTGGGCAGAAGTAGGCATTTCTGCGATCCGTCCTGTGACCGTAGAAGCACTCTGTGGACCGCACAATGGCCGCAGAGTGGAGCAGTCTTTTGGGCCATTTTTAATGTCATTTTTGCGGCCCATTATGCGACTGCATAATAATTTCGTAGGCCGTACTCTTGTCGCATATCCCACTTTGGGATTTTTCGGAGAGAGGTTCTGCGGTACATTATGCGACCGCAGAACAGGTCTACGGGCCGCATAGTGACCGCAGACCTGGTCAGTTCCTTTACAGTTTTGGCACCCCAATTTTGCGGTCGCATATGCGACCGCAAAACCTATTTCGAAGCTTCATTTTGGGTTTTTAAAACCCAAACCTACTTCGTTAAAATAGATGTAAGGGGCCATTTTTTAGCAAAACCTGATACTTTAGAGTGAGAGAGAGAGTCATAGAGGAAAAAAATGATCTTCGTCAAGTTACTCTTTAATTCTTGCAGAAACCTTTTAACATTATCAAGAGAAGCACCCTAGGTCTTCATCCTAAAGGTAAGAATCTATGCCCTGGCTCTTAATTTTGAAAATCTTCTAAAAGGGTGGATAATTAGAAAGACAATTCTTGGGTGTGGGGGTTGTTGTCTTGCATGCATGTATGCTTGAAGTATGTGGGAAGGTTGTGAGCTAAAAATGATAGAGAATGGATTGGGAAATGGTGGAATCATCCACAAAAAGGGCCTTAAAATATTAATGCCCATCGAGTATTTGATAATGTGCTCAAATGAGCTAGAATCATGGTAATCTTCCTAATTTTAGTCAAGCTTGTTATATTTCTAAAATAGATCAAAGTTGTTAAGAATTCCGGAATATTGTAAAGTTTAAGGAAGCTCAATTGAGGTATGTTGGCTAAATTCCTCTTCTTCTTAGAATCAAATCCCACAGTGTTGATGTAATTGGAGTAAGTCCTTGATCATTATTGAATTGGCTATTCCTAATGTGGTTGTGTTGAAGGATGTATGTTCAATACTTATTCTAAATGCTTAATCACGTCATATTGTCATTTGAGGGTGTGTTCAAAATATGGAATATGTGTTAGAAATGTTAAGACTTCATGTGAAGATCGAAATAAAGATTGTTATGCCAAATTGTATGAAAAGCCTCTACGTGCCTAAGATTTTCCAAAATTGCTCATATGTGAATTTAATGTCTTGAATGGGAAGCCCTATTGTTGTTGATAATGATAATGATATTTCAATGTGGAAAAGGGAACTGGAACTATGAAATACGGCCAAGTGCCAAGAATGACTTTGCAATCGTGATCGCTAGTGCCAATGAATCGAAAGAATATGAACGAAGTACGGTGTGAGATGATTGACTAAAAAAGGTAATGTCTTGGGTGAGACGGCCTAGCCGATCGGGCCGTAATCGGACACCAATGTGCTGAAAATAATAATTGAAAAGGTGGTTATGGTTGATGTCTCAAATGGGACGACCTAACCGATCGGGTCAAGATCGGACTCCGTGTAAGAATACGGAGGTATTGTGAATTGTGGTATATCGGCACTAAAGATCACCCAACCCAATGATATGGAGATTGACTTGAGAACTTATGTGATCCTTATTTGATGTTCTAGTATTGTTTGAATCCCTTATTGAACTCATGACTATTTTCCCCTTGTATTATTATTCATTCTATTGAGATGGTGTTTAGCTATACATACTAGTACTATTCGACAGTATTAATGTCCCTTTTGCCGGGGGCGCTGCATCTTTAAATGGATGCAAGTGGTTCTATAGCAGGCGGTGTTGATCAGCGATAGCATTACACCTTCCTCCTAACAGACATGGTGAGCCCCACCTCCTTCCGGGGTCATGTATCTTTTGTACATTTTGTTATCACGTTTTGTGGTATAGACGGTTCCTTGTTGCCGGAACTATCATAACTCTCTTATGTATCTCTTAGAGGCTTCGTAGACACTATGTGGGTTGAATATGGGTGCTAGAAAAGTCAAATAGATTATGTTGTGTTTTGATCTCTTGTTCCACTTTAGACTATAAAAGTTGTGTATTTTGATACTTAAAAGTGAGGTAATTAATAGAAAGGTTTTGGTATTGTATTCATAATCTCCCGATTGTCTAATTAATGAATATATGTCACCTCATTTTCCTTGAGTGAGTTTGGGGTAGAAAGTATCTAGCAGGCTTGCTCGGCCGAGTTCACTCGGCTGAGTGCCGGTCGCGCTCCCCGAGTTTGGGGCATGACACCCGATCCCATAATAATAGGTAAAGCCTATAAGGCCAGTTGTGGCATGAAACTCGATCTATAATAACAATATATATAAAGCCAAGAAGGCATGTTGCGGCGTGCAGCCCGATCCACAACCTCACTCACAACACGGCTCTCGTGCCCCAACTTTGTCATCAATCTCTCCACTCTCTGGGGCTCACAAATCTCATACCAATCAACCCAAACAATGATACATGATGTAACAATAAATGACAACAGAGACTGAGATATGATATGCAAATGATGGATGTGACTGAATGCCTAATTGCAATTTAGGCAAATAATTCAACCACAAAAATGACCTCAGTGAGTCCCAAATAAATAAACATATAGCCTAAACATGATTTCGAACATGGATTACAGCTCAATTAATCTAACACATAGGAATTACATGAATAACAACAAGGTTTGATAACTACACAGTACCACGAAAACAACCGAGTCACAATTACCATGGTACACGCCCACACGCCCGTCTCCTACATGTGTGTCACCTCAATACCAACCACATAACATGTATTTGAAGGATTCATACCCTCATAACCATGTTTAGAAATATTACCCGCCTTAAATCGCGCAAATCCCTACTCCAGCAAGTCCTTGCCTCGCGAATCAGGCTCCGAACGACACGAATCTAGCCATAAAAACATAATACAATCAAAACAAGTTATTGAAATCTATTCCATGCGATAAAGCTAAGTTCTTTAACCTAAGTCAAAAAGTCAACCCCGGGCCCAAGTCTCGAAATCCAAAAAAAATTACAAAATCCGAACACCCAAAATCACCCGATTCCGACCACAAAGCGACACTCAGATCTCCAAATCTTACTCTACAATACATGGGTCAAAAATCCCCAAATTTCACCTCAACAACACCTAATCTATGGGGAAATGCATTGGGTATTCAATATTATTAGATAAAAATGATCCAAAGTCACTTACCTCTTGAAATCTATTGAAAACCCCTTAAACAATTGCCTCAATCCGAGTTCCCAAAGTTCAAAAATTAAAGTAATTACTCTAACCCTCGTTTATATCACTTCTATCACTGAAACTGCACCAACGGCCAAGAATTTCGCATCTACGAAACCACTTCTGCGGTCGCACGTCCGCTTCTGTGAAGAACACTAGACACTCGACAAGCTGCACCTGCGATCCCCTCCTCGCACCTGCGGGACCGCTCTTGCGAAAAAACACTATGCTTCTAAGGACTTGCCCTTCAAGTCTTTCCGCTTCTACGACCTCCCTTCCATATCTGCGACCTAACATGTATGGAATCTTCCTCGTGCCTGCGCTTCCAGGCCTCCTCCCCAAATCTTGCACCTACGACGACTTACCCCGCACCTGCATGAACGCACCTGCGGCCACACCCACCGCAAGTGCGATGACACAAGACTTCAGCTGCTTCAGCAATCTTCTAAGTCCAAATTTAAATCTGTTTTCAATCTGAATCACACCCGAGGCCCCCGGGACCCCACCCAAATATACCAACAAGTCCTAAAACACGATACAAACTTAGTAGAGGCCTCAAATCACATCAAAAAACATCAAAAGCATGAATCGCACCCTAGTTCAACCCTAATAAAACTAATGGATATCCAACTTCTAATATCGATGCTGAAACATATTAAACCAACTCCGATTGACCTCATAAATGACACAACGGACCTATTCCAACTTCCGAAACCAAAATTTGAGCCCGGTAATAACAAAGTCAACTCTCGGTCAAACTTCTCAACTCTTCAAACCTCATATTTTCCAATTTTTGCCAATTCAAGCCCAAACTAACTACGGACCTCCAAATCAATATCCGGACACACTCCAAAGTCCTAAATCACCTTATGGAGCTATTAAAACCATCAAAACTCTTTTCAGAGTTATTGACACATAAGTCAACATCAGCTCAACTCTTCCAATTTAGGCTTCCAACCTTGGGACTACGTGTCCCAATCCATTCTGAAATATCCCCGGAACTAACTCAACCACCCTGGCATGTCACATAACAACAAACGAACATAGAAGAAGTAATAAATTAGGGAACGGGGCTGCAATACTCAAAATGAATGGCCGGCGTAACTCTTCTATCTAGACTATGCCGTGCGAAGCCGATCTTGAATCAACTTAACCTTTTCTAAGGCATCCTAAACCAAGGTAGTACCTAGTAGCCTAGCCTCACCCCGCTCAAACTAACCAACCGGATACCGACATCGCCTACCATACAAAGCCTCATACAAAGCCATATGAATACTCAATTGGTAGATGTTGTTGTAGGCAAACTCTGCATGCGGTAGAAACTGATCCCAAGAAACCCCAAAATCCATGATACAAGCACGTAGCGTATCCTCCAATATCTATATGGTGCGCTCGGACTGTCCATCCGTCTGAGGGTGGAATATTTTACTTATCTCAACCTGTGTACCTAACTCTCACTGCACTGCTCTCCAAAACTGCAATATGAACTGTGTGGCCCTATCTGAAATAATGGACACCGGCACACCGTTAAGGCGAACAATCACGCAGATATAGATCTCAGCCAACTGCTCCGAAGAATAGGTAGTCCCAACTGGAAAGAAATGTGCGGACTTAGTCAATCGGTCCACAACCACCCAAATAGCATCAACCTTCTTCAAAGTCTGTGGAAGCTTAACTACGAAGTCCATGGTGATACGCTCCTATTTCCACTGAGGAATATCAAGCCTTTAAAGCAGACCATCTAGCCTCTGATGCTCGTACTTCACCTGCTGACAATTCAAGCACCAAGCTACAAACTCCACTATGTTTTTCTTCATTCTCCTCCACCAATAGTGCTTCCTCAAGTCCCGATACATCTTTGCGGCACTCGGATGAATGGAATATCGCGAATTGTAGGCCTCCTCGAGAATCAACTCACGTAACCCATCAACATTGGGCACACAAATTGGATCCTGCATCTGCAACACCCTATCATCCCCAATAAAAACCTCCTTGGTATCAACGTGCTGAACCGTGTCCTAAAGGACAAGAAAATGGGGGTCATCATATTGACGCTCTCTGTTGCGATTATATAAAGAGGATTGGGAAACCAGACAAGCTAGAACCTGACTAGGCTCCAAAATATCTAACCTCACGAACTGATTGGCCAAGGCCTGAACATCTGATGCAAGCGGTTTCTCACCAATAGGAATATATGCAAGGCTACCCATACTCACCGCCTTTCTACTCAAGTCAACGGCCACCATATTGGCCTTGCCGAGATGATACAAAATGGTAATATCGTAGTCTTTTAATAGCTCCAACCATCTTCGTTGCCTCAAATTTAGATCCTTTTGCTTGAACAAGTCTTGAAGACTCCGATGATGTGTAAATACCTCACAAGACACGCCGTAGAGATAGTGCCTCTAAATCTTCAATGCCTGAACAATGGCTGCCAACTCCAAAACATGAACGGGGTAGTTCTTATTATGAGGCTTCAACCAACGTGAAGCATAAGAAATTACTCTACCCTCCTGCATCAAGACACACCCAATACCAATCCGAGAAGCATCACAATATAATGCATAAAAACCCAATACTGAAGGCAAAACTATAACTGGAGTTGTGGTCAAGGCAGTCTTGAGCTTATGAAAGCTCTCCTCATACTCATCAAACCTCCTGAATGGAGCACCCTTTTGGGTCAACCTGGTCAAGGGCATTGCGATGGATGAGAAACACTCCACGAAGTAACGATAATATCCGTTCAAGCTAAGAAAGCTCCGAATCTCAGTAGCTAAAGGCGGTCTGGGCCAACTCTGAACCGCCTCAATCTTCTTAGGATCTACCTTGATCCCCTCGAAGGACACAACATGCCCTAAGAATGCCAATTAACTTAGCCAAAACTCACTATTGGAGAACTTAGCATAAAGTTTCTCCTCCCTCAATGTCTGTAGTACAATCCTCAGATGTTATGCATGATCCTCCTTGTTACATGAGTACACCAGTATATTATAATAAATACTATGACAAACGAGTCAAGATATGGATGAAACACACTATTCATCAGATGCATGAATGTTGTATGGGCATTGGTCAGCCCAAACGACATCATAAGGAAATCATAATGACCATAGCGGGTCCTGAATGTCATCTTCGGAATATCCAAGTCTCTAATGTTCAATTGGTGATACCCAGACCTCAAATCAATCTTAGAGAACACCCAAGCTCGTTGAAGCTGGTCAAATAAGTCATCAATGCATGCCAAATGATACTTTTTCTTAAATGGATCTTTGTTCAACTGTCTATAGTCAATGCACATCTGCATAGTACCATCCTTATTCTTCACAAACAGAACTGGTGCACCGCAAGGCGACACACTAGACCTAATGAACACCTTATCTAGAAGATCCTGAAGTTGTTATTTCAATTCTTTCAAATCAGCTGGTTCCATACGATACAAGGGAATAGAAATGGGCTGAGTGCCCAACACCAAGTCAATAACAAAATCAATGTCCCTATCGGGTAGCATGCCCAGTAGATCTGCAAGAAAGACATATGAAAAGTGTCGCACTATCTAAACAAAATCAATAGTAGGATTATCAGCACCAACATCCCTCACAAAAACCCAAATATGACAATGACCCCTTCCCAACCATCCATTGGTCCTTCAGATATGAATCACCCTATTGGGAACATAGTCTAGATAATCTCTCCACTTGATCCTAGGTAACCCCAGCATCGTCAACGTTATGGTCTTAGCATGACAATCCAGAATAGCATGACATGGGGACAACCAATCCATGCCTAGAATCACGTCAAACTCAACAATACTAAGCAATAAGAGATAAACTCTAGTCTCCAAAAGCAAATGGTCACAACACATGACCGATACACACGATCCACAACAATAGAATCGCCCACCGGTGTAGATACATGAACCGGCAAAACTAAGGACTCAGGGGGCATATCCAAATAACGAGCAAAATATGATGATACATATGAATAAGTGGAACTAGGGTCAAATAATATTGAAGCATCCCTTTGGCAAACGAATATAATACATGTGATCACTGCATCTGAAGTAATGGCCTCTGGCCTAGCGGGGAAAACATAGCATCGAGCTTGACCACCACCTAATCGGCCTCCCCCTCTAGGACGACCTCTAGCTGCCTGAGCCCCACCCCGAGCTGGCTGAGCGAGTGGTAAAATAACTGGTGCAAAAATCATAACCTTACCCCTCTTCTGAACAGGACCTCATCACATGTCCAAACTCTGCACAACCTTAGCAACTCCGATCCGTCAATGGTGGTGGAGACTCATTCAAACCTTGAGAACTAGAATAACTACTAGAAGGACCTGGTACAAATGAACCCTGAACTGATAGAGTATAGGATTAACTCTAAGATGGGAGTGCACTAAGCGATGACTGACTCGGACGAGCACTGTATTAACCATGGCTAGCTGATGTACCACGATGAACATGACAAGCCATTTGAGCCGGCCTATAAGGGCAACACAAGTTGTGGTGGGACTATCCTCCATAACAAACACCGATGTAACCACCCGAACCACGAGGCCTCCTGGCCTCCCTCTCCTCATGCTCCTGACTATGGACCTGCTCTAGCCGCTTAGTAATATCAACCACTTTGTCGAACCTAGCACCTGATGCAATCTCTTGAGTCATGATGAAGCACAGTTCATAGTGGAGGACATCAATGAACCTCCTAATCCTCTCCCTCTATGTGGGAACCAACCAGATTGCGTGACGAGCCAACTCTGAAAATCTCATCTCATACTGGGTCACGGACACACCCTCCTAGCATAGCTGCTTAAATTACCTATGCAACTCCTCCCTATGAGTATGTGGAACAAACTTCTCTAATAAGAGAACCAAGAACTCATGCCATGTAAGTGGTGCAGCACAAACTAGCCTGCTCAACTCATATTCCTCCCATCATCTGAATGCTACCCCGGATAGCTAAAACATACTAAATGAGACTCTATTAGTCTCCAGAATTCTGGCCATGCGAAGAATCCGGTGGAACCTATCTAAATCATCCTGAGCATCCTCTAACTCAGCCCTACTGAACTCTAGAGGCCTGAGCCTCCCAAACTACTCTAGTTTCTTATTTGTAAGGCCCCGTAAAATTTCACTTAAAACCCGAAGTTTCATGGTGCCAAGGTAGACTACCTCCAGATATGCCTTTAGTGCACCCCAGATCCACGTATCCATGTTGATGAAGGTGGTTGGAGATTCGTCTCTTATTGTTCCAGTCGAGAATATTGAGTTTAACAAGAAATTGACTTATGAAGAAATTCAAAATGCCATTCTTGATAAGCAAGTTCGTAAGTTGAGAAATAAAGAAATTGCCTCCGTGAAACTACTATGGCGGAACCATCACGTTGAAAAGGCCACCTGGGAGGCCGAGGAAGAAATAAAGAAGAAATACCCTCATTTGCTTGAATAGCCATGTATTTATAAAGTTGTGTTCCATTAAAATATTAAGAGTTTACCTTCTATGATTTATGTATCATTTGTACAACTGATGTTAATTGTGTTCCTTTTTGGTGATCTACTGCTCGTGAGACCACGATTGGCGTTGTTCTTTTGTTATGTTGCATCGTTGGTTCATGTATATATTGTTAGGGTTGGTTTTTGGGATTCTCTGATAGGTGGATAGGCCAAGTTACAGGGGAAACTCTGGCAAATATTTTGGATATTTGGGGAGTTAGTGAAAAGTTTGAAACTGTTGGTGTGTGTTATAGCAGCTGAGTCTCATTTGATCCTAATGGCGGATTGTCCCTCATTCGAGGATGAATGATCTTAAGCGGGGAGGGGGGGGATGTAAGGCCTCGTAAAATTTCACCTACAACGCGTTCGTGATGCCAAGGTAGACTTACGTGTTGATGATTGTATAAATTCATTGCATTGGGGAGTTTTTGGGTTGAACCGTGCGTTGGGGAGTTGAAAAAACTTTTTGGAAGTGTATGGCATTTCTGTGGTCGTAGAACTAATTTACGGACCGCAGATCTGTCACAGACTGAAGCAAAAACTTGAACAAATATTTGGACCATTATGCACTCGCATAATCATTTCGTGGTCCGCACAACCCATCGCAGATCTAGCAAGAAAATTTCCAGAGGGGAGTTCTATGGCGCATTATGCGACCATATAATTGGTCCACGGACCGAAGAACGTTCATAGAGTGAAGCAAAAATGCCCAGTTTCGGAGGGCCATTATGCGGTCCATTTTGCGGACCGTAGAAGCGTTATGCGGTCGCATATGCAATCGGAGATCTGCATCATGACTTTATTTTTCTAATTTGTATAACTCGAACCTATCTCGATAATTAGGCATAATGTACCATTTTTGAAGGGAATATATGATATTTTCAGAGAGAGGAAGAGCCCTAGAGTGAGAGGTGAAATCCCTAAGAAAATTGTTCATCCAAAATCTTGCTCAAGCCTTGAAATTAAACAAGAGGTCTCACAAGTTTTTCAACCAAGAGGTAAGATTCTAGCCCTAACCTTAAATTTCGAAAATTTGTTTGAGTATAGGTATTGGTAAGGAAGGTTTTGAGAATGAAGGTTGTTGTCTATGCATGCATGTACTAATGTAGGTGGTAGGGAGGTTGTGGAGTAATTATGGGTGGCTTATTGAAGTAGGGATTGATTGTGGGATTGGACTTTAATACCTACCTAGTATTTGATAAAGTGCTCAAATTATGTGGAACCATGAACTCCTTCCTAATTTGTGTTAAATTTTTCTATATCTCTAAATAGAACGAAGTTGCTAGGATTTTCGAAACTATGTACTGAATTAAGGAAAGCTCAAAGCGAGGTGTGTTGGCTAAACTCTTCTCTTAGAATTGAACCCCACAATATCATTGTAAGTCCCGAGTAGTTCATTATATATTGATTATTCTGAATAATCGTCGTGTCAAAAGATATATGTTCAATATGTATTCCAATGTTCTTGTAATGTTATATTCTATTTGAAAATGTGCTCGAAGCATGGGTTGCATATCTAAATGTTATATCTTTAAGTCGTGATTCAAATGAAAGCTATTATGCAAAATTATGTAAGAAATGTCAATGTGCTTAACATTCGTATTTGCTCAATATGCGGACTTAAAGTCTTGAATAGAAATGCTTTATTGTTGATGATCCATGACGATGTTTGAAAGAGAAAGGGATGAACATGAAATATGAAATACGGCCAACGTGCCAAGAGTGACATTGTGTTATGGCCATTTGTACCAAGGAACTGAGTGATATATAAATAAAAGACGATGAAATGAGTTGTGAATCTTTTTAATAACAAATACCCTGGGAGTATCATTGGTCACCAAGGAAGGGTAGGTTGAAATAACCTAACCCCGAAACTGCATGTGCATGTGTAGGAGTGAATCGTGATTGGACCCCGTCATTATGATGAGATTGATGTGAATAGAAAATTCCCCTTTACTGGGATGAGATGATTACTAGAAAAGGGTGATGTAGATCCGCACGACATTGTGGTGAGACGGCCTAGCCGGTCGGGGCGTGATCAGACGCCACGCCACACACATGGTGGTGATTGTGCTTGAGATTATGATTGAAACAATGATTGATACTGAGATAATAATTGTGCTTGTGGTTGATGTCTTTGGATGATACGGCCTAGCCGATCGGGCCGTGACCGGACTCCTGCTAAAATGGCGGTGGTATATCGGTGCTAAGATCTCCCAACCTAAAATATAGAAATTAACTTGAAAACTTGTCTTGCTTCTAACGTGATGTTTTGGTATTATTTGAGGCTCTCATTGATTTTATGATTTTACTTACTTGTGTTACCATTCGTTCTATTGAGAGGGTGTTTAGTCATTCATACTAGTACTATTCTATATGTACTAACGTCCTTCTATCGAGGGCGCTGCAACTTTAATGGATGCAGGTGGTTCCATAACAGGGAGCTTTGATCATTGATAGAGTACACCCTCTTCCCAGCTGATTTGGTGAGGCCCACTTCATATCGAGGTCGTATATATTTTGTTCCTTGTGTATTATATTTGGAGGTATAGCCGGGACCTTGTTTCCGGCACTATCAACGTACTATTTTGTATTTATTAGAGGCTTCGTAGACATAGTGGGGGTGATATGTTGATGTTGGGGAAGTCAAACTAGTAATGTTGTATTTTTATTACATGTTCCACTTCAAACTAAGAATATGTATGTATATTGAACTTTTTAAATGATGTAACTAATGACAAGGAGTTCGTGTTGTTCACATGATCCTCCCAATTATCTAATTAATGAAATGGATCTTTCCTTTATTCATGAGTGAGTTCGGGTAGAAAGCATTGTACGTGTTTGCTTAGCCAGATCATCTCGGTTGAGCGCCAGTTACGCTTCCCGAGGTCGGGGAATGACAAACTTGGTATCAGAGCCTAAGGTTTTAAAGTATCCTAGGATGTCTCGTAGTCGCGTTATCGACCACGTATAATTAGGATGCTACTTGGGCATTTAGGGATAACACCCTTCTTTGATGTTGTAGACCGTGCGATAAAGCTGATTGTAAGATTGTTCCTCCTTTAACTCGTGCATTGCTCTAATTTTCAATATATGACGGCTAGGAAGAAAGCAAGAACTGGCCAAGGAGCCAATGCCACCCCAGGAGTGGCAGTTGATTCTTTACATGATGATGCGGGTGAGCATCCGAGTGTTGAGAATATTCCCCCGACTAATACACTTCCCGAATCTACTACACCTGATCAGATTGCTCCAGTTCCTGCACCTAATAAGGGTGCAACGAATCCTCCAATTGATACTTCAATGCCACCTCCAGCCCCAGCTTTCAGTCCCGATGTTTCTGAGGGGGGTCTTAGTGGAGCCATGCAGATGTTGGCTCAGATAGTGGCTTCTCAGGCCCAAAGATCAGATGTTGCGCCTACTTCTTCCAGTCAGCTAGGGGAATCTTCTAGATCCAGGGTGAACACGTTTCTTCCGTTATATCCTCCAGTGTTCACGGGTACTAATCCCGAGGAGTTCTTCCAGAACTTCATTGATGAGATGCACAAACTCTTTGAGTTATGCGTACTACTGAGACGGAAGTAGTGAAGTTGGCTTCCTACCGCCTGAAAGAGGTGGCATATTCTTGGTTTGAATTGTGGGAGGAGTCACGTGAGGTGGGGAGCCCTCCGACAAGGTGGAATGAGTTCACTGATGTTTTCATTGATCATTTCTTGCCTGCCAAGACTAAGGCAGCCCATGCCACTGAGTTTTAGAGATTAAGCCAAGGTAGACTGAGTGTGTGGGAGTACCATATGAGATTTGCGCGCCTTTCCAAGTATGTTGTATACATGCTGCCCACTATGGAGGTGAGAGTGCGCCAGTTTGTGTAGGGCCTTAGCCCCTTATTTATTAACGAGGCCGCTAAAGCTGTCTTGAATTCTGATATGAACTATGGGAAGATGGTGGCATTCGCTCAAGCTACAAAGAGTCGTAAATTGAAGAGTAGGATAGAGCGAAAGAGTTGCAGCAAGCCCCGGTCTACGAGAAACTTTGGTGGTTCTTCTGGTAGTGGTGGTGGAAGGTCGGCATTTAGGGTAGGGTCATTAGGGCCATCCCAGTATTTTGCTCAGTCTTCAGTCAGTGCACCATCGTTAGGGCCCAGTCAGTAGCAGCGGAGTCAATTTAGGCTAGGCCAGGGCAACAGGGGATCCTACCAGCAGTTTTGGCCTGGTGGGAGATTCCAGTACCAACAGAGCCCCCCATGACCTAGGTGTGGAATGATGCACTTGGGAATCTGCTACATGGACCTACCCATATGATATGGGTGCGGATTGAGGGGTCACATTCAGAGGGATTTTCATTCGTCCCGCAAGGGTACGGGCAGGGGTACGACAAAGCCAGCCAGTTTTGCAGCTACAACATCCGTAACACCTCCTCCTGCTCAAGGCACTTCAGCACCCGCATGGCTTGTTTCAGCTAGGAGTGGTACATAGAGTTCAGGAGGACCCAACCGTTTTTATGCTATGCATGGTCACCAGAGTTCAGAGGCTTCTCCAGATTTTGTCATATATATATTAACTGTCCAATCTCACAGGTATATTGAGCCAGTGATTGAATGGAAGGGGGATGATGTGGTGCCGAAAGGTATGTTTATTTCTTACCTTAAGGCTACGAAGATGGTTAACAAGGGGTGTATTTACCATTTGGTCCGGGTTAAGGACACCTATGTTAAGGCACCTACACTTGAGTCTGTGCCGTTTGTGAATGAATTTTCAGGGGTCTTTCTGGATGAGCTCCCAGGGATTCCACCAGACAGAGAAATTGATTTTTGGATTGATGTGATGCCGGGATGCAACCTAAATCTATTCCACCCTAGAGAATAGCACCGGCAAAATTGAAGGAGCTAAAGGAACAATTGAAAGAATTGTTAGAGAAGGGTTTCATCCGGGCAAGTGTGCCGCCTTGGGGCGCACTGGTTTTATTTGTAAGAAAGAAGGATGGGTCACTAAGAGTGTGTATTGACTATCGGCAGCTCAGCAAGGTTACAATCAAGAATAAGTACCCGCTGCCAAGGATATATGACTTGTTTTATCAATTGCAGGGTGTTAAGTACTTCTCCAAGATTGATTTAATATCCGAGTATCACCAATTGAAGATCATGGAGCATGATATTCCGAAAACAACTTTCAGGACCCGGTATGGGCACTTTGAATTCCTCATAATGCCTTTTGGTCTAACAAATGCCTCCGTAGCTTTCATGGATCTTATGAATCGGGTCTTCAAGTCTTTTCGTGACTCCTTCGTATTAGTGTTTATTGACTATATCCTGATATATTTTTGAAGTGTAAAGGACCATGCTGAGCCATTCAGGGTAGTTCTACAGACACTATATCACCACAAGTTGTATGCAAAGTTTTCAAAATGTGAATTTTGCCTTGAACGTGTCACATTCTTGGGTCATGTCTTTCCAGAGAAGGAATCAAGGTCGATCCTTAGAAGATTGCAGATGTGAAGAATTGTCCTAGATCTACAACTCCAACAGAGATTCGCAATTTCTTAGAAATTTGTGGAGGGATTCTCTACCCTTGCCTCTCCATTGACTAAATTGACGCAGAAGACGGTTAAGTTCCGATAGTCAGATGCTTGTGAAAGGAGCTTCCAGGAGTTAAAATCGAGATTGACTACGACACCAGTGGGAAATTAAGGACATGTATGATGGGGCTAAGACTTAGGTTAGGACTGTAGGAGGCGACTCTGAGCAGTTTTCAGTTGTTATGTGTTTACACCAAAGTTCGGCGCTCAGCCTATTCTTATTTGCCCCGGTGATGGACGTGTTAACACACCATATTCAAGGGGAGGTGCCATGGTGTATGTTATTCGTCGATAGAATAGTTCTGATTGATGAGTCGCGAACTAGTGTTAACGAGGGGTTGCAGGTGTGGAAATAGGCCATTGAGTCTAAGGGTTTCAAGCTGAGCAGGATGAAGACGGAATACATGGAGTGTAAGTTCAGCACTGAGCCGAGGAAAGTGGGCGTGGAAGTGAGGCTTGAATCCTAGGTCTTACCAAGTAGTGGCAATTTCAAGTACCTTGGGTCGGTTATTCAGAGGGGAGGTGAGATCGACAAAGATATCACACACCGTATTGGGGTAGGGTGGATGAAGTGGAGGTTAGCATCTGGAATCTTGTGTGATAAGAGAGTGCCACCGATACTCAAAGGTAAGTTTTACAAAGCGGTGGTTAGACCGGCCATGATGTATGGGGTTGAGTGTTGGCCTGTTAAGAACTCACATATCCAGAAGATAAAAGTACCATAAATGAGGATGTTGAGGTAGATGTGCTGACACACTAGGATGGATAAGATCAGGAATGAAGATATTTGAGAGAAGGTGGGTGTGGCTCCTATTGATGACAAGATGCGGGAAGCGAGGTTTAGATGGTTCGAACACGTACAAAGGAGACGCCCAGATGCTCCTGTAAGGAGGTGTGAGCGGCTATCTTTGGAGGGCACGAGAAGAGGTAGAGGACGACCTAAGAAGTATTGCGGAGAGATGATCAGGCAGGACATAGCGAGGCTTTAGATTTTCGAGGACGTGACTCTTGATAGGAAGGTGTGGAGGTCGAGTATTAGGGTTGTAGGTTAGGAGGTAGTTCAGTCTACCTTACTTCGTACCTTTGTGAGGCTAGTATGGTAGGGTTTTTGCCGATGTCAGCTAGTGGCAATGCTGTGTCTTACTAGCCTCACAAAGGTACGAAGTAAGGT